>JAODJX010000134.1:148352-161254 GCA_026776945.1 Isichthys henryi | reverse complement strand
AAATGATACTATTTGAAACCAATATTCTGTTTGTCATTCCCATTCTAAATGAACAACCAAGATTTTAAACGGCATCTACGCCGAGGGTTCCCGAGTGGTTCCGAATCGACGATCGTCGATGTGGAATGCGTGGGAAATTCAAATTTCGTCATTCTTGGGCGTTTTCCATGCGATTTTTACGAAATAAAAAATACAAAAAAAATTCGGGTCGGAGGCATTTCGGCGGGTCGGGAGGGAACGAGAACCAATTTTTTTTTTTTTAAGTGGCCTAACTCAAGTTCTAAAGTTATTCCTGCGTGCTGATTGGTCAGTCTCCTATAATCATGCACGTGTCACTAATGTTATTGCGTAACAGCTGGATGAATCTTTCAGTCAAGGAAACAAACCAGTCAAAGCACAAGATCAAGGTGTCCGGGATGACACGGATTATCTGGGCACCATATTGCAGGGATCGGCAACCTTTAACGCTCAAAGAGCCATTTGGACTCGGTATCCACAAAAGAGAAAACACGGGGAGCCGCACATCCTTTTCGATGTCTAAATTGAAGATAACACTGCATATATTGTTTTTTTTTTTTTTTTTTTAAAAAAAAACTTTTATGCTATGTATAAAAAACTAGACTAGTGTGTTGCTTATGAAATTTTATTCATGCAAAGAAAATATTTTGAACTCTATAAAAAAAACACGCTGAGTTAAAGGTCTCTTTCAAATGAAATAAAAAGCCGAACTTAAAGTATCCGTGCAGCAAACCAAAATTGCCGCATGCCGTAATCCTTTCATCGCCTGAAAAAATAAACTATTTCACTGAACAATGTAAAATACATATTTGCAAAATATCTGATTACAATGTGTATTTTACCTGGTTAATGGGACTTTTCCTCCTGAACCACAGCTCACAACGTCCGCAAATCCGGGCTGTAAAATTCATCTTCATCCTTACGCCGGATTGTAAGTAGGACTGTAAACCGTGAGGCGTGAGCGACGGATATTTTTCAGCAAAAGCTGTGTGTTTGTTTTGGAAATGTCTTGCAACATTTGACTTTTCGTTGTTGGCCAATTTCTCACCACATATTAAGCATACTGGTAATTAAGCCACTCTCGTCAGAGGTGAATGCAAATGAATCTGTCCAGGTATCATTATATGTTATGATATTTTTCTCTTATATTTATCCATGCTTAGCCTACCTGGGGTGGAAAAGCTTGATAAATGCACGGCGGTTTGACTGGCATATACCGGCTTTTCTGACGCATATCTTGAGCGACAAAAAATGCAACACGAGCCACGCGCCCCTCGCTCCCGACTCTCCGTTTCCCGGATCCTTATTCCCCGTTCCCTGGTCTACTCTTCTGCATGACAAATTTAATGTTACAAGATAACAGTACTCTTCAAATTTCGAATTATAATAAAAAAAGACACTTAAACGGAATACTCATTATTTATTTTCCAAAGTAACGGCGAGCCGCAGCATAAGAATGAAAGAGCCGCATGCTCCTGAGCTCCACAATTCTGAATGATAGTCGGTTCTCACTTTCTCATTTTCACTGACTGATCGTTTGTCATTCGCAAACTAATACCCATTCATGTCAAAGATACAAGTTTCAATATTGCAAGGCTCTACATTACAGTATGTAAAGTTCACCGGCAAGAGGCAGCACTCGCGTGCACATGTAACTTCAGATCTCAAGACACTGTACAACAGCATACAAGTGACAGCACAGTATAACACAAAAACAGCAAAATGGCAATACAGGAACAACAAAATCACGGAGACCTACTGCGGGAACCAAAAACGCAACAGTGCCGTATCACTACAATGCATGAAATGTATTTAAAATAATTTTGAAATCTTGACTTAACTGTTTTGCATATCGTAATACACTAATGACACGCATATATATCTTAGGAAAACTTTATAATCTTTTTTGACCAATAAAACTGAAGCAACCGAAAATTGTGCCAAATGATGACAATCGTACAAAATCGTACAAAACCATACCTGTATTAAAACATCTGGGAATGTGCATGAAACAATGAGAAATGACGTTCTGCTGTGCAGAAGTGACATATATGATGTGGGTATTACATTTGTTGTTTTGCAAATGATAATTGTCATTTGAGTAATGCACTAAAGCACTGTAATATACAAGCGGAACCTTCGTTCCCTTTTATGACGAGATGCTTTATTTTTATTATTATAAAACATGATCCACCGCACAAATCCTGTCCCACTAAATTTTGCGATGGTGTTTAATATCGTTTAATAAATTTGGAACACTGTAACACCGCTATACCTTTTAAATTATATGGGTTAAATAGAAAATAACATATACTTTCATGGGATTCCGGTATGGATAATATTATTTCATAATATATTTTATCGGTACTAAATTATTTTTTGTTAGAATTTCGCAGTAAAAGCGTTCATGGCAGCGTGTGTAATTCCGGCCATATTGGCCTTCTCCGGCACCCGTCCGCTTCCGCGTTTCAGTTTTCACGCGCTACGTTGCGACGTCCCTTTTCCTGCTCTCTTCGCCATGGTGAGTTTATATTTCTTGTCTTCCGACAGTGAATTTAGCACAAAACATCGTCTTTGCTATAGACGATAATGCATTCCATTATTTATTTATAGTATATTCAAACCATAACGACATTATATTTTATTGTATTTTTCTAAACCCTTCTATATTACAACAATATTTTGTCACATTAGCAACTTGTATCTAACGAAATGCTGTTGGCAGTTTAACACTCCGTAGTTCAGTGCTTGTGCTTTTTTTAAAATGTATTTAATGTATTTAATATGCCAAATAAACCGACCTTATTAGACCGTTTATTCTTAATGTGTTATAAAGTGTAATTTTTTTTACCCGTTTTAAGTTAATATGGGTAACACGTCCATGCCGCTACTGAGTTAGAACCCAACAAGCACAGGCTGGACTTTCCTAGATATGCTTTTGAACGCGATGTCCGGCACTTTTCCCATCGTTATTGCGATGTTGACTCGCGTGCATCTGTCCGTGATCTTGTATTATCTGATCCCTCCAGGCTCGAGGACCGAAAAAGCACCTCAAGCGCGTGGCAGCGCCGAAGCATTGGATGCTGGACAAGCTCACCGGAGTGTTTGTAAGTCTGATTTGGTTTAATTTGGGTTTCTATGCGGCAGACCGTTGTAAAAATGCTCCAGGCCGCTGAAAGTTTAGCCGACCCTGCGCTCAGACCGCAGACTTTGATTTCGTGTGTGTGCCTTCAAAAAAGGAGAGCATGATGGGATATGTGCAATTCCAGTGTGTCTGTTCTAGTGCGAGTGGCTTGTAAAGCTTCATTTTCCCACGTCATTTCATTCTTTGTCATTCAGATGATTAGTTGAATTTGTTCTTTCCCGTCTGTCAGACATCTACCTTTAGCTGTGAGTTCTCGTTCGGAGGTCTTGCTTCTGAGGTCCGTTTCCCCGTCCCCAGGCTCCTAGGCCGTCCACTGGTCCCCACAAGCTGAGGGAGTGCCTGCCCCTCATCATCTTCCTGAGGAATCGGCTGAAGTATGCTCTGACCGGAGATGAGGTTAAGAAAATCTGCATGCAGAGATTCATTAAGATCGACGGCAAGGTCCGCACTGACATCACCTACCCCGCTGGCTTCATGGGTGAGTCCTCTAGCGTGCCGTGGGTTCTGTCCTTCCCTTAACACTGAAGCCTGACGGTTGATTTGAACCTTGGTAGTTTTATGTCCACAAGACCAAGCCTTTCACAGTTTTAGGGATGGCAGCAGCCCTCTGCTCTGGTAATGTTCGGCTCAGCGGCTTAGATGTTGTGCATGTGATCGGAAGGTCGTCATTTTAAATCCCACGGTCAGCAGAGTGGTTTCTGCACTGGGCCCTTGAGTAAGACCCTTAACCCCATTTGCTTTAGGGACTGCCTGATTTTCTCAAATCTGTGTTTTGAATAAAAGCGTTAGATCCATCCATCCATTTTCCAAACCGCTGGGGGGGGGGTGGACTGCAGTGTATGGGGTGTGGCTCTGTCCCAGGGAGAGTCAGTCCTGTGGGTGTTGGGGTCGGTGTGCTGATGGCCTAATCTGTAAAATTCAAGTGCATTACTTTATACTTTAACCTCTGCCGGCCGTCCCGCCGGCGTGATCTGACAGAAATTTCGGCAAGCCGTTTAAATAACTCTGCGAGTTTTTGTCATATAAACATTTAAAAAACGCACTCGGAAACCTTGCACGGTCTGCTTTTGAAATACATATAGGTAAAAACTAAATATATTTTTACAGTTTACAGTTAGTATCACTTGTAAATAGTACTATTCGCATGATAATAACATGATAATCCGATAGTTGGACATTTCGAAAAGAAGACAGATTTCGGATTTATTTGGGACGACACCCTCATCCCCCGAGGGTTAATAGTGAATTATTTTATTTCTGTTAACTCTACATAGGTACTGCATCATATTTATCATTTCCTATATTTATATGGTCACAGTTTTTCATTTTTCATTCTGTCTACCAATAAACTGTGAAAAGGATTTTATTGTTGTTACTTTTGTTGTGTTTCAAACTGCCTTTCCAAAGTGATGGGTGTGGGGCGCAGTGACATTCCAGACTGATGGGCCATTGACAGTATACAAACATCAATATTCCTTGTGTAGGCCACTGACTTTGAGGAAAAGAGTGTCACTCCAAAGTTCTAACTCTTTAGTAATCAAACCACATAAAATTTCAGAATGTCTCATTCACCTATGTGTAGCCAACCCCTGTGTCTATAAGCTTCACAGCTCAAAAGTCTTGGCTAGAAATGTTTATAATGTGATTTTTTACAACTTCTCAGCATGTCTTAAAATAGGTTTTTAAAAAGTAAACGTTTAAAGTTGATTTTAACAAAAAATAGAATAATAACATTCCAAGTGGTCTCAGATTATTGGTGCTGAATTTGTGCTGAATAAAAGCACTTTGGGATAAATGTTCTTTAGATGGGTGAAATATCTGAAAATATCAAGGCATGTCAGACGACCCTGACAGTGGCTGAGAAACCTCTGCCTCCTGAGGGTTAAACCACATGTCTGTGAAGCCAAATGGCAGATACACCCAAGACGTACAGTTAGGCAAACCATTTAAGAATCTGACCCAGTCCCTGGTTACCTCGGTGATTTAAACGATGCACTGTGCACCTCAGTAACATAGCATTGTAATTGGAAAGTTCCGGGCAAACTGTTATAAATGTAAGTGTGGTCGTGAAGGCAGAGTTGCGAGAGGCAGTGAGCCTCGACCACAGCTGGTGAATGGAGAACGTTCAGGTTGTGTTTAGGTTCATGCTGAAAGTTTTGTTCAGACTGAATCTGGATGACTGGCCATCAGTCACAAAAAAGATATAGTATAAACTAGGGCTGCACGAAGTTTGTGTGTTTGGTTGTATCTTTCTCAGATTGGAGTGTGCAGCGAAACGACTGAGTGTGTTTTTTGACTCGGGTGGAACCTAAATTCACAATTAAATGTTCAACATGGAAATTGCGGCAGATGCTAGTTAATCATTCGCAATGGCAAAGCGAAAGCTGTAAGACACTCCTCACCATTTAGAACAGTAGTTAAGGAACATTTTGGTTTATCAATCAATTGCATCAACACTGGAGAGTGAGTAGTTAAGACCAAGACACTCTGTGTTGCTGGAAACACAGCCAGCATATATGAACAACAGGAGAAAAGCAGAAACGACATCTGCAAGTCAGTCTCCCTGTGGTATTTCAGGCACTTCTGCCAGGAAACTGTGTACCATTACATGCCGAGTAAAAATCTGTTTTACAGAATGGCTTCTTAAGCAAAGTCAGTGCTTAAATGCTATAATTTATTTCCCACTTTTCTTCTTGGCTTTTGAGTTGGGGTTACACAGATAAATAACAAGGGGTGGCTAGGGGGCTGATGGTTTATGGTGCTGTGGGTTAGGATCACGTCCTCGTGAACAGAAGGTTGTCTGTTCAAATCCCATGACTGCCTGAGTGACTCTTCCTTATGGGCAATTGAACAAGGCCTTTATCCTCTGGTCCTCACTTGGACTTTGCTGTGGACAAAATTGTCTGTTAAATAAATGAACGTTAATGAATTGAAGACAGTATCCAGACTCATTTCCAGTGTGTTTCCTGTCCTGGGGGGGGGGCTTGATGTCTTGAGTAATGTTCAGTAGTAGTACAACCTTGCTGGTGACCTTACACGCACACCTTTTGACCTCAGATGTGATTAGCATCGAGAAGACTGGAGAGCACTTCCGCCTCATCTACGATGTCAAGGGTCGTTTCGCCGTCCATCGCATCACGGCAGAGGAATCCAAGGTGAGTCCTGAGCCTGAGGCATTACTGCGGCATTTCATTTGTGATTGCTGATAGTGCGTCTGCTAAAATTCTGATGTGATCTTTCCCTCAAGTACAAACTTTGCAAGGTGAGGAAGATCCTCATCCGTAACAAGGGGATCCCCCACCTGGTCACCCATGATGCCCGCACCATCCGCTACCCAGACCCTCTCATCAAGGTCAACGACACCGTGCGCATTGACCTAGAGACTGGCAAGATCACAGATTTCATCAAGTTTGACACAGGTAAAGGCCCTGCCTTGGCTATTGGTGGCCTTGAAGCCGGGAGGATTCTCTCATGAAGTCGTCTCGACATCTTGCGCGTCCTGCGTTCCATCTGTACTTACCAGCAGAGTTGGGTAATTCAGATCCAGAGACTAGAAGTACAGACCGGGATTTTGTTTCAAACGTCAGATGAGCAGAAAGGGAACACAGTCATAGAGTACTCAACTGGTTGGTTGAAACCAAATCCCAGTCTGGACTTTTACTCTCTGGACCGGAATTATCCAGTTCTGCTTACCAGTTAGTCGACTGCCTGCTGTGATCTCTGCATTACTGGCTTTCTTGTATTTGAAGGAAAACCTGTTTACCTCTGCAGGCAATATGTGCGTGGTGACTGGTGGGGCCAACTTGGGGCGTATTGGGGTGATCACCAACCGAGAGAGACACCCGGGCTCCTTTGATGTGGTCCACGTCAAGGACAGCACCGGCAACACCTTTGCCACCAGGCTCACCAACATCTTCGTGATTGGCAAGGTAAGAGCCGGAAGCGACCGCCCCTACAACCTCGGGCCGTTTTTACACGTATGTTAAACCCAGTCAGTTATCCTCAGATGCTAGCAAGCTATTAGCGTGTGCTTCACAGAAAAATTACCAGGGAACAGTCATTGTGTCCAGCAGAAATGTTAGCTGTCCCAAACTTCATTGCATTGATTTAATACTTGTGCTTCTCTAAACTAATCTGGAAAAAGAAACTTTTTTTTGTGGTTTCTGTTGCTAATATAAGTTGCTTCTGAAGTTAATTTAGTGAAACATGGGTATCCCTGCTTACATAGGAAAGCTATGTAGACTTCAGGTTTTTGTGTGAAACTGTCAGAAACAATCACACACTAGGAGAATATTAAAAAGTAACGGTTGAGTAGGAGCGTGTGCCCATCTGCACAGGAGTGACCTTGAATGAGACGATAGACTGAATTCCATGTAAATATTAATGCATGTTTTACTAGTGCCCAACATAAATGTGTTCTCCACATACATGATGCAATGTGTGCTCTCTGGAGGTCACTGATGGCACCTCCCGCGTTCTGCACTTTCGCTCTCTCTCCCTGCCCCTTCTCCCAGGGCACAAAGCCATGGGTTTCCCTGCCCCGCGGTAAGGGCATCCGCCTGACCATCGCCGAGGAGAGAGACAAGAGGCTGGCCGCCAAGCAGGGAAGCAGCTGAGCTCGGTGGAGAATGAGGAGTCTGCAGAAATGATTTCAAATAAAATGTTATTTACAAAAAAAACAAGTGTAGTGTTATTCACAGGGCTTGGAGGTGTTTAATTATTTAACCTGGGACTGGATTAAGCATCAGATGGAGAGAAATTCCCCTCAGAGTTTAATGGCCTCACATCTCTTGCTAAATTTAAATGTCCTATCTTACCATGGTGGTAAATGCATTGTTCTAATTGTGTGCAAGAAGCCGTAAAAATGTCTGTCATGGACTAGGTCTGTGTAAAGTTTGTAAAGGCAGCTGCGGGTATTAGCTGGCAGTAGAGTGACGCTGTTTTTTTTTTTTTTTACGTCTGTAGTCTTTCCGCGTCCTTATGAGTAGCTTCGGTCTGTTGGGTACTGACTGATACTTGTAGTCGGTCCGGTTTAAACGCGACCCTCCTGTCCCCCACCTCTCCTGCCTCCGTTCATCGTAGTGGTCAGTAACTCTCGCACTGGGGCTGCATCCATGCCTTCTGTCCTGGTGTCTTCAACGTGCGCTGAGAACCTTAGGGACCGAAGGTTTGTTTTTTATTATTTTAAAGAGACAAGTCTTTAAAAATACAAAGCTTTACCTGAGATTTTCTGATGCAATACTGAAATAGGCTTTGAATAAATCTGCTACTCCGTCCACTAAAAATACATCCCCTTAACCTGTGTGCCGGTGTGGGGACACGGTGACGGCCCTTATTTCCCGGCGCGTCGGCGGGCGCCGTGGCTGTGTGGGCCTGCGCACGTCCTGTTCTCCCGGCTCTGACAGCTTCAGAACGCCGTATGGGTCCTGCTGGGCAGCGAGCTGTTCTTCCTGCGGCTCTGGTCGGGAGGCTCGGCACAGAGCACAACAAACCCTGCAGGAATCTGGACCGGCGCAAGCCATTACGTCCTTGGAATTATTTTAAGGTGCATGTGTAAACGACCGGACCCTGGTAAAGTACCACTGATAATTATCATTACGGTGGTCAAAACAACATCGAGTGTCCTGCAGATGTGTGTTTGTTATATAATTAAAAGGCTTAGGGAGTCCGGCTGAAATTTGTCGGCTCGTCGTCTATCCGATAGATTTTTGATTAACCCATAGGATCAAATCTAGCAACTATTAATGCTGCTATTTTATATGAAATCATTTGATCTTTTATCTATGAGCAAGAATACACAATCTGCCCAATTATGGATTAATAAATTATAAATATCCGTCACACTTTCATGTTACATATTTATCTCCCAAGTTCTCTCTCCAAGTTTTACTGGTTATCGACCTGGTACTTATGCCTTGAAGATTTTGATTCTTGCCCTAATTTTTGCACTGATTTTCGGAGATCGAGATCACAGAACCCCACTTTTCTCATTGTGAGGGTAGTATTCTTCATCTTCACCTTTTTTAGTTTCATCTTCTCAATTCATCATTTTAATGGTGGAATTTTAAAAGGAGGCGTCGCGTCTCCCGCTTCTGTTTCTTAGACTTTTTTTGTCTCTTTTAAGAATCTTGGGCCTCAAGATACCCTCCGCTTACCCGTAAAATTCATATTCTCTATTTGTCCTAAACAAAATCAAATAAAGGAACCTCTGATCGTTATACACCATTTAAAAACCTTTTTATATATTAACTAACCTGGGATTCGTCTGATTCTTCGAGTTCACATGGAGAATCGAAGCAGATATTTTATTAAAATCCATAAGTGCCTGATAAGATTATCTGTGCAGTTAGTGTACGGTCTATGCTTCCACTCGACGGGCCAATACAGCGCAGAAGCATGCAGTTTATTTTGAGCTGTCTTTGAGAAAGAGGGAACCATATGTGTAAAGCACATTGCATTTCCATTCACTAGTTATATAACATGTTTTAGCTCCTGAGAGAACTTATTTTTATCCAAAGTGACTTACACAGTATGCTACACATTATGTCGGTGGGTATTTTTTGCTGTGACTGCATGCTTGGTGCAACAGCAAGATCCCACCGGGGGTTTTAACGAGTCCCTCAAGTTTAGCAAATACCTCCTGATTTCTAATTAAAATCTCCTCCTGAATGTTCATTTCTCCGCCGGAATGTTGACTGATTTAATCTTGCCATGTGCTGACAAGCGGCGTAACATCAAAGCATTTTGATCGGCTGTAAACAAACAGACAGACGTCACAATCCGCCCTAGACGTGGCCGAAAACACAGGGAGACTGTCCACGGCGTGAGCCCTGCCCCTTCACATGCTGTGCTTTATGGCAAGTGCATCGCACAAGACAGCTCCACGTAGCGGACGATTATTCGCAATGCAAAAAGAGGAAAACATGAAATCTACTGCAGCTCCAAGCAAGGTTTCGTAGGAGAACCGCGGACCATTCTCCACGAAGAAGGAGCGGGCAGAGACGCGGGAGATGCCGTTTTGCAAGAGGCTGGTCGTCCCCAAACATGTCTGCAGAAGTGAGGACAGGAGAGATGGAGAGATCTTCGCGGATCTGGTGGATGTGTGCAGCTTTACTTTGTGCAACCTGCTCCGACAGCTTTCGGATTTATCCCGGCTCTCGGTCAGCATCCTGGAGGATCTGGAGGGAGAACTTCTGTCCATCTGTCAGAGATCGGGGACGCTGGAAAGCAAAGTTATCAGTCTGCAAAAGCACGTTTCGGCTTTCGTTACCCGGCCGCCTCTAAATAGTAAGCACTTTTTTGGGGAATCATCCGTAGGGATTGAAAATGGTTTGGATTGTGGGAGTCAGTACAGGTGCTTGGTAGCCCCTGTCGTTGCGTAAATTACTGTACTTGAGTTGTATGAATAATCTTCGGGACTGTAGTAAGTGCAAACATCGCACCAGCGCAAAACTAATTGAAATGCTTTTATCCATAATTACATATTCACCCGCCAAGTTCAACGTGTTGAATGGCTTTAGTGAAGTGTCAGATAAAACAATAAGGTTATTTACACGTGCGTAACATCGATGCAGTGTTTTCCTTGCGATAAACGTGAGACACCCAGAAGGACAGGATGGTTTGACTAACTAATGTATTTAATATTCAAACTTTAATTTTAATTCTAATTCAGTTTTAATGCACGATTTCCATTGGCGCTTGCTCTTCGATGAAGCGTAAACGTGGTTTTCCGAAAATAGAAATTATTGTCACGCATGTGTTTCGTTCGAATTAAAACATGCGTAGAAATCTGCAAAACGCAGACATGGGATAGTATCAGCTTTCTTTATTATAATAAACATTAATTACAATTCTGATGATCTGATGCTGTTCTGAAATAAGTGATATATTTGTGTTCATCAGTATCTAACTTCTCTGAGTCCTGCTGTAGGACCAGTGTCAAGTGGCTGTGTCGTGTTTGGTATTGCGTAGGCGTTGCATAATGAAAACTACTACGGAATCGTAATTTTAAAGATTATTATAGGTTCGGTTTAATAATTGAAGAGCCAGATGTATTACTATAACTTGGTTTGGTAAATTTGTCCAAATCATACAAGAGACAAAATGTGCCTTAAGATTAATTCTGCTAAAGTAAATTAAACATTTTACAGCCGGTAATCCACTTAATAAAATATGTACTTACTTTGCGCAGTCTTATTAAGAGCTAAAAAAAACATTTAAAAGCTTTCTTGCCGTACAGGCATTTTAGAATAATATTAGAATTGTTACAATAAATCCTAGTCGGATTTTGATCGGAAACCACCTGTCCTGATTAAATGAGTTCATTTGGAGCAAAAACCAGGTTGAAATGCGGAGTGTAAGAAGCGAATCTGTGCGTAATGTGTCCCCGCGGAGGACGGGGGGTGGGAGGCGCCTGGCAGGCTGTTCCTAACAGAGGTGCGGGTTTAGCCGAAGTCGGATGGGGTCCCTCCCGGATTAGGATGGCAGAGCGGATCATGGGAGTCGGGATCAGAGCCGCACTTCTGTCTGCCTCATGAATCTCTCTTGTCTGTGGCAGTGATCGGTATTAGCGTTGTGTTTTGGTCCATTTTGCAGTCTGAAATGTCACTTGTATTTAAACAGAATATATAAGGATTTTTTAAATTGTTGGCCCAGGTTGAGGGGCTCAGTGAGAATCATTGGTGTTGGACTGCTGCCTCTGTTCTGTGCGGCGTTCGCGTGTTGCCCTGGTGTCCCGTGACTTTCCTCTGGGTCTCTGAGTGTGTGGTTGCCCTTCGAGGGACTGGCATTCTGTCCAGGGTACGTGTACCCCTGCCTTGTGCCAGGCCGTCCCACATTACAAACTTTAAGTGTTACAGGGCTATTCGATTAAAGAACTTTAACAATGAAGAAAAAACACTGGTTTTGAAAGATGAGCCGCTATTCTAGGGATTGGGACCTGCATTGTGAAATAAAGCAAAGCGTGGCGGAGTGAGTCTCGGTCAGCATTACTGCGTGACTTTGATTTAATCGTGTGCACTTTTCACACTTTTCACGCTGTGTGGCCGGCATGGTGCGAGGCCACGTTTGAGTCAGCCAAAAGCCCCCCCGCATAAACGGGTGGGAAGGAAAGCGCTTTAGCCAAATTCTGGAGGTGTTTTTTGTACTGGAGGTTGTCACTCTTGTTCCACCGCCCCTTTCTTTCATTTCAGTGGTGCAGATAAAGAGCATGTTAGGTTCACCTAATGTTTACACTGTTAACAGGACATATTCGGCACCTCATCTGCTTTCTGTCCATTGATGGAAATACCCATTTCGCCTCCCCGGGACTGGGGCGATCTGGAGGAGAGCGAGCCTGACAATTTACGTGGGTCTCCGTCACGATGTCGGTGACGGAGAGTCCAGTGCGGGGGGCGGAGCGCAGTTAGCCAAGTGGGGGAGGGAGGTGTCGCTCACACTTACCGCACAAGCCTGTCTGCTATGAGTGTGATGTGTTTGTTTTGTTTGTGTTTAATTACTGGGCTTTCTGCTGGAGGACCGACGAGATTTGTCTGAGGTATTATATCAGCAAAGTAGTGATTTTTATCATATTTCACCGTATTTAAAAGGTAGAGGAGAAGCATCAGAAACTCATTCCGCATTTATTAGCATTAGCATGGTGTCCAAAAAGAACATAGGGGAGAATATCCATCCATCCATCCATCCATCCATTTTCCAAACCGCTTATCCTTACTGGGTCGCGGGGGGTCCGGAGCCTATC
>JAODJX010000134.1:118667-129153 GCA_026776945.1 Isichthys henryi | reverse complement strand
TCCTCTTGCACTTGCAATAGTGTGTTTTTAAAAAATTCCCAGGCCTCTTCAACAGTTTTGTTATTTAACTCAATCCAGTTTACAGCTTCTAGTTCACGTCTCATACACTTAAAGTCAGCCCTCCTAACATTATATATTTTTGATTTGGACTTAGCTCTTCGAACACTGAACTTAACCTCAAATTTAACCATGTTGTGATCGCTACTGTCAAGTGGTTCCAAAACGTCTAATTTACCAATCCTGTCCTGGTTATTAGAGAGTACAAGATCAAGAATGGCATCTCCCCTGGTAGGGGTGTTAACAAACTGAGTAAAAAAACAATCCTGTACAAGTTATCAGTTACCAGTGTGGCCTCCTCACAGGCAAAAATATGTGGAATGGTGAGAGGTAAGCGAGGGGGGGTTGTTTGTGTTTATGTGTGGATGGGGGCATCTCCACGGTTGTGCTCCTCATTCGTGCATGTGTCGCCACCCTGGTGGCAGGCCGTGCTTCCACAGATCCCTTCTTTCTGTATCCTATTTTTTGTGCTGGGAAGTGACACTCACTTGTCCTGCTTTTGCTAGGCCAGCCCAAGTATTTTTACTTTTTAAAGGGCCTGCTATCAGCCTGCCCCCACCTGGGGAGAGAGGGAGTCAGACCCCATATTATCAGTGTTCTCTCACCTCCACAGTTCGGCGCGGCGTAGCCAGCCCTCCTCAGGCACCCTGCTGTCTGTCTGCCTCCCTCCTCCCCAACTCCTCCCCACCTCCTCCACCTCAGCCTTCATCTCCTGTTCTCTTCCTTCTATCTCCCATCCCAAACTATTTATCCTAATCCCCCATAACTACCAGTCCACCTCATCGGCTCGTTTTAAAATTCTGCCCCCAAATCTCTGACCCCGATCCCTGACGCCTCTTTCAGTGCGGTTTGGGAATGATGTGCACGTCACAGAGAAACATCTGAATCTACGGCCCTTCTCTTTTCTCCCCCTATTTTTGCCACACACACACACTCGGTCATGCCCAAGCCTGCAGTCGTGCTCAACATTGGCTGTCTTCCTCTCTCAAAATCCCACCTCCTGTTACAGCTTAACACGTATCCGTTTGGTCTCTCCTTCTCCAGCAGTGGTGTCTAAGTCAGCAGCCGGTTCCGCTTTGCTGACTGTACCGCTGCGGGACCTGTTTGGCTTGCAGTCAGGCCCTTTAATCCCACACAGTGGGGCGTCTCCTCCAAGGGGGTGAGTGTAAATCCAGCCCCGGAGCCTTTCATTTTCACAGAGCGCATGTCTCAATTCCTGCCAGTCAGTCAGTGTGTGTGATGGAAGATCTATCCTTCAGTTCACCTTGGTGCTGCCTCCTCACACCCCCTGTCCCTGTCTGGGCTCCTCCCCACGCCCCCTGTCCCTGTCTGGGCTCCTCCTCTCACCCCTAGTCCCTGTCTGGGCTCCTCCTCACGCCCCCAGTCCCTGTCTGGGCTCCTCCTCACACCCCCAATTGCTGTCTGGGCTCCTCCACACACCCCCAGTCCCTGTCTGGGCTCCTCCTCACACCCCCAATCCCTGTCTGGGCTCCTCCACATACCCCCTGTCCCTGTCTGGCCTCCTCCTCACACCCCCAATCCCTGTCTGGGCTCCTCCTCACACCCCCCTGTCACAAATCACACTCCTCCATAAGCCCCCTGTCCTTATACGTGCTCCGCTCCGCCACATGATGCCCTGTTAGCCTCCCTCATCACCTCGTGTGTTTCAGGAAGCGGCTCCAGCACCGGGAAGGAAAGCATGGCTGGGGGGGTGACAATGACACGGGGGGCTGGGTGGGGGCACCAAAACAGCAGGTTCCTGCTGGCTTCCTGCGTTTCTCCCCAGACGTAGGGGAGGAAGCTGGCCCCCTCTGCTCTCCCTCTCTCTCTCCCTTTCCCTCCCTCAATGGGACCCCCCCTACGCCCCCTGCTCTCCAGTCGTGCATCTCCCTTAAACACGCTCTCCCTGCTCTCGGCTCCTTCGCGGTTCCCCTCCAAGAGATCAGGGCTCACACTCACGCTCTGTGGTCTGCCTGGGACCCCCTGCAGACATGGAGAAGCTGGAACTATTCAGGAGCAAAGGAGGTAAGGAGGGGGTAAGTGGGGTGGAGGCAGGGGCAGCCTGAGCTTCCTCAAGGGACTGGGAGGCGTGAATCTAACTAGGGCAGTACAGTGCTATGCATTGTGGTGCGTTATTCTGCCAGCAGTGCTGTACTTTGGCTGCTTGGTCAGTGAAGTTCTGGAAATGCGTTTGAGCGGAACGTACTAGTAACAGAATACACTAGTAAGGATCATTTTAAGAGGTTTTGTACGGTATCCTGTCGATCACCGTTCCCCCTCGTCCTTTTGAGGGACCCTGTACGTCCCACACACGTGTGTCCGAGTCGCCCTCTCGCTCACCCTAAAGCTCGCAGGAAATTGGAGGCATCAGTGACTGAGGTGTGGAGTGATGTCACGTTGCAGATTAAGTGGCTGTGGGCTCGGCGCTGGTCAGCGTCATAGAGCGCTAAAGGCGTGCTCCAAAAAAGACCCTTGTTTCGGGGTGGGCAGGGGGTGCTGGGGGAGTGCGTTCTGGTAGATTTGGTTCACATTTCCCCACAGGGCTACCGACTGGACTGTAATCATGATGTGAGCCAGAGATGTGAGGGATCCCCAGCGGGGGTCTCACACTGCCAGGATTATAAATACACACGGAAATGAGCATTAAGCTTCATGCAGTTTTCATGCTAATGTGCCTGCTAACGAGGGCTCTGCATCACTGCTGATATGCCAGACGCCGGTGGACAGGTTTGGACCTCAAGAGGTTTAGGATATTTGGGATAATAAGAGGCTGAAGCCCTAATGAATGGAGGAGGCTGGCCTCACTCACTGCAGATTTATTCTGCGAAGCTTCTGAAAAACCAATCTGTTTTAGCCCCTCCCACTTTAGGGCCCACCGACTTTAGGTTTGGCGTTGCCTTGTGCTACTCTGAGGGTGTTGCACTTTATGGTTAGCATCCGTTCCACCAACAGTAGTCCTCTGAACCAAGCGTGACACCCCAGGATTAGGCACCGCCATTCCGACTCACAGATGTGAGCAGAGTTGTCATTAATGCTCGGACGGAGGGGAGGGGGTCTGTCTCCAATGTTACGCGTACTGCTGACATCTCTCACTCCTCCTATGTCACTCCTCCCTGCTCTCTGCCTCCTCCTCTCTCACTCCTCCTACCTCTCTCCCTTTCCTCTCTTCCTCCTCCTGTCTCCCTCACTCACTCCTCACTCTTTTTAATTCAGTTACTGCCCACCTTTTGATGCCCATTTCACCAATTGGCGGTGGGAATGAACTGCACCTGTAAAAACTTCTCTGTCGTCTTTGAAATGGCTGATCTCCCAGGCTAATGAATGGATTCTTCTATAGGTCAAAGTCAGGAGGAGGTGTGTGGCTCTGTGGGTTAGAACTCTACACCTGAAGGTTGCTGGTTTGAATCCCGGGCCTGTTGCCATTAAGCCTGTGTGCAAAGCCCTTGACTGCCTGAAATGCTCCAGGAGTTCACTCTGAAACTTCACCCTGAATGTGTCACGTGCAAAAAGAGCTATGTGAAAAACATTTAAAGGAATTCTGTGGTTGCTATAAGCATCAATTAGTTAATAACATACTGATTACTTTCTAAATGACAGTGTTACTTTAAAGGCTTATTACTTGTGAGAGTGTAAATAGGCAGCTGGATCGTGGTGGGGTAGGCAGATCATTACCCCTCCTTCCCATAATCCTGCAGGCGGCCGTTTGACTGTTACATAACTCGGTTGCCCTTCCTGTGTGTTCACACTGCCAGGTGTGGAGCAACAAACTAGCTGCGCTGCTATCGCAATCCCCATGCAAAGGTGCAGGTACCTTTCATTGCTGCTGTGAGCTCCCAGCCTCCTGGCATGCATAGGCTGGGGATGGGGGGGGGGGGGGAGGGAGTCCCATCATATTTATCCCTCCCTCCCCAGCTCAGAATAATCACAAGAGGGCGCCGTACTTGAGCATGACCTCGCCTGATTGGCTGAGCTTGAGTAACCATGTAGTCTAAACGCAGAGGGTGCTGAATGCGGGTTCTAGTTGCCCTCTCACGTGTGGCCCACGCCCCTGCTGGTGTCCCCCTAAGTGGCCTGCTGTCCGGCCTGTTGGCACTGAGTTCTGGAGGATGTCAGCACACTGCTGGCCAAAATAAGTGACATAATCGCTGGCCCTTCCCGAATGATTGTTCTGGAGTTGGCGCAAACAAATCCAGGACAGGGGAACAAAGCCCAGCCTGGCAGGCGACCAGCTCCCACGAGCAGAACATGCCACCCTGTCATGACTATTCCCATCATTTCTTAAAGCCATAATCTTAAAGCTAACTTGGATTTACAGGCATAGAGCCCACTGAATAATTTACACAAATGGGACTGTATTCCATCCATCCATCCATCCATCCATCCATCCATCCATCCATCCATCCATGATCTGCTGCCTATCCGGGGTCAAGTCACAGGGGCAGCACTCTGAGCAGGGATGCCCGGACCTCCCTCTCCCCAGCCACCTCCTCCAGCTCCTCCAGGGGGATACCAAGGCGTTCCCAGCCCAGCTGAGAGATATGATCACACCCAGATCTGTATTTTTAATTGTAATACAATTTTTAATTATACGACTGTCCCTATATACCCTTTTGATATAGATGCCTGAGTATGTGTACACTGCAAGCCGCCTGTGAGCTTAATTCTGGAGGCGGGGGGGCCACTGTGCCTAGACTTCCAATGCTGCGAGTTCAAATGCCAGCAAAGTGAATTTACAGTTGGGCCTCTGAGTGAGTCCCTTAACCCTGAGTATGTATGTAGATTTAGATTGAAGAGGCTGCTACATAAATAAAATGAAAAAGAAAAATTTTAGAATAGAATATAGTAGAATATAATAGAATAAAATAGAACAGAATAGAATAGAATAGAATGTTTATTATTATTGCACAAGTCCAACTGTCACTGCACAGTTACAATGAAATTTAGCATTTTTGGCTTTTATGCTTTAAAAACTACTACACAAATATTAGTTACAATGTTTAGAAACAATCAAAGAATGTTTACAAACATCATACATCGGATGATTAAATAAGTAACTGGAGTAACTGGAATAGTGTTCTGCAGTCTCTAAAAACTTGAAGCGTTTCCACAATTTTGGCCAGTATTGTATTACTGACAAAAACAGCAGGCAATATAAACGGTATTGCCAGAATGAACATTGTTAACAGCATAAAGTGTCCAGCAGTATAAAGGGTCAAATCACTGTATTAGTCCTTATACACTGGGGTTGTTGGTAGTGCAGTGACCAATAGGTAAACAGGCAAGGAACGGGTGTTAAATCCAAGGTCTGTGCATCGAATCAGAATGCTGTCCGTGTGGCAGAACTGAACCTCCTGTGAAGATGGATCTCAGCAGTTCTTTCATACAAGGGCTGTCGGCCGGAATATAGAGGCACAGAAACTTTAGATGAAGATCATATTTCATAACAACTCGTGGGCTGAGTTTTATTCATTCGATTCTCTGTTGACCTTTTATGATCGGAAAGAGCACAGTTAGGATCAGGTGACAGGATGTCAGTGAAAGCCGTCATTAACTGTGCATCGCATTGACTTCAGGGCGACAGCGGCGGGCCGAGTGAGTACTGTCCAGAATTTTTGTGGCAGCGTGAGGTCTGGGTTTTCAGAGGTCAACAAGCCGAATTGGGGTGGGAGGGTGGGGGCTCCTTATTTGTGACCATCTCCACTGTGGTTTCCTCTCTCAACGCCTCTGCGCTTTAATTTCCTCTTCGGTGGGTGTGGTGCTTTCAGTGAGTGTTTAGATACAGGAGTAGGGAGGAGCCCCCTGTGCATTTGGACGAGAACTCGTCCCTGCGGGTGGCTGTCGGCACGGCATGCTGAAGCACTGAACTCCTTATTCGGTAAAATGCTGTGCGCTTTTCATTTATTAGTTGGTGATTGTTAGTTGCAGTATATAAATGTGCCTCACTGTTTTGGAGAAAGACACTGCATTTCTTTGCTACTGTGGGTCGGTGTCACTGTATATCTGGTGTCATAGCTGATGGATATGGAGAGCTGTGTTGTTTCGGTGGGATCTCTGTGGGGATGTGCACGCTGCGAATGTGTGCACCAGCCTGGAGCACAGTGGGATGTGAAATCTGACTGACGAACTTTTGGGCGTAGAGAGAGACAGCCGATTGGAGGACGGGAGCATGTGACCCGCAAACCAAGGGCATTTTGTGGGGAGGGGAGCTGGAAGACCAATGCGACACCATGTGAGGGCGCAAGTATGGGGAAGACAACGCGGATGTTAATTGTCATTATTTCTGCTTGTATTTCATCACACAAGAACAATAAATCAGAATACTTTGGGTATTTTATCTTGTGTTATTCAGTTAATAATTTGAAGTTATATATCATTTTGTTGATGCGTCCATCGTAAGTGTTTGTAGCTAATAGATAAGTCGTTTTCTGTTCACTCGGATGCCGGTGCTGTTGTTTGTCTCCTCCACGTTGAGCGTCCTCCACGGCTTATTGTCCATTTAAGGTGCAGTGTACTAATACGGTGGCTGACAGACAGTCCCGCTGAATGAGGATGGTCCGCCTGAGAGCTGAGATGGAGCGTGCCAGTACCAGTCAGCTGACTTGACTGCATATAATGCTCCACCCTTTTCTCAGAAGCAGTTGTTTTGCTGATATTTGTGTGTGAGGTGTGTATTGCAAAACCTACAGTAGCAGAACTTGTCCTCGATGCCCATCCGGTCATAAGCAGAAGTTGCTGAATGTTGGTTGAGTGAACTTTCACAATGTTTGTGCCCTGATGCCCAAAGGAAGACGCCATCTGCTCTTAGTGTTGGCCTCATGATTTCCGAGGTGTAAACCCAGGCTGTCGACCTGCCATTGTTCTGCTCCTGTCCGTCCCCATGAGACACACTGCAATGACACAGGAACATCTGTAGCCTTGGGCTGTCAATTGAAAAGACAGTGGGTGGCAAAGTCAAGTGAGATCCTCTTTTTCGGTGACAGCTGAGGCAAACCAGGCAACCCAGCTAGCTAACATTAGCCTAGGGACCTCCTCTGCTTAACTTTACAAGAACCTTCTCATAACGTTTTGGGAACGTTTGCTCCAGGTTATTATGCATCAGAACATTCCGCAAATGTTTTGGGAACTAAAAAGTCTAACACTACATAAATGTTCCTACGACATTTAGAAAACCTAACTGAAATATTGTTATAAGCTTTTTTTGTTATAAGGTTTTTGGTTTTGCACTGATTAGGGGAATGTTAATACAAACAAACAGAAATGTTGTCTATAGGTTATCCAAAAGTTCCCACATTACAAATGTTAGGAGAATGTTTCAAAAACAAAACCATGCAATCAAAAGCTAATGTAACAGTTTTTAACGTAACAAAATGTAACTTTCCTGGCAAAACTTAGGAACCATACAAACTTTTAGGGAACGTTCCATAACCAAAAAAATTACATTCAAAAACCAAAACCAAAAATCGTTAGCTGGCAATGAATGCAAAGAGCGTTTAGACTATTCCGGTGTTGGTTAAGATGGTGCTTTGATTTCATCCTCTAACGTATTGTTGTGGATCAGACAGGTAGATATCTCAGATATTCCCCTTAAGAAGTAGTCATGAGAATGTCCTGTAAATGTGAGTTCAAGTTTCAGGGTTTTTTTTGTCACATGTGTTGGGAGGGGCACAGTGAAGTTGTTTTGCCATAGTTGCAGGGGAGGGGACTGGTACAGGAGGACAGTAGGACAGACGGCAGATACGTTCTGAACGCCCGTTTGTAACTTAAAATGTTCGTAAATCGATAATCAGTATCATTTTAAGGGTATACGTAAGTACAAAGAACTAGGATGCTGGGAGTACGCACGCTACGCTAATGCGCAGCGGGAGTAGTGGCCATAAGTTGTACTAGGTGGAATTGGCGCGTAGAAAAAAAAACTGATGTTGCGGACAGGAAACGGGAGCCCAAGGAATAGAGTTTGGACTTACAGTCCTCTTCGTTCGTATGTCTGAAAGTTCGTAAGTTGAAAGTTCGTAAGTAGAGGAGCATCTGTTCAGTACAAGGCAAGGATGCAGGACATAAGACAGTATGCAAGGGGGACAAGAATGTGCAAATGGAGTTTCTCGGTTTTTTCTTCAGACAGACTCTGTAGTTCTGTTTCCTGAAGACGCTGTGACACCCGCAGCCTTGCTGGTTGTGTTTTCATTTGCGCGTTAGTTTACAGCCATGTTTTAGTACACTAACATGTTTCTTGTGCTCAGAGATTTTGTCATGCAAGGTGCCGGGGCAGAAAGTGGGGGCAGGGAGCCAGTCTCTCCCCATGAGAAACCTAACCAGTGTGACATGGTTTGAGGAACCCGCCCTTCTCAGAGGTTACATCGAAGCTTTCTGTTATGCCTCGACAGATATAGAGTGACCTCGTGTGACAGTGAGGTGTGGTCATATAGAAACCCACTCAGCTTTCTCTGGGTTAAAAACAAGCACACACTCTGATGCCTCACATTTACGATGTGAGATGTTTAGGAGACATATGATTGGATGGACTATATCTGTGCACTGAATGTTCATCATCGTTTAATAGACCTTATGAGTAAAAATATTTTAAAAGGGGTTTCATTTGGTTTTGTAAAGGTAGAAACACTTTGAAATGATATTTTCTGTTACACGTCACAATAGTTTGCACATTTTCACTTAACTTGTTTTGTAAACCAGATACAGCCTCAGGCTTCAGTTTCTGCATCAGGGAGTGAAAATAATGCTGTTCGCTCTTTGGGGCGTAAAGAAATGGAAAAAAAACGTTTATATTTCTTACAAAAAGTCCCTTATGCCCAGAGGAGAGTAAGCAGAGCTTCCCCTTGTGTTACCTTCAGCTGAAGTGTCTTTTACCAGGACTCCCTGTGGGATCCCTCTCAGCAGGTGTAATCATATCGATCCCTCTGCTTGGCTTTGGTTTCTGACAGTGCCAGGTATCCTGGCTTGGGTGTTCTCCAGGTTCGGGTGTCCGCTGTCCTTACGAGCTGTGGGAAGTCCTCAGTGTCTTCTCACGTCCCGACCTTCTTCATGAAGTTCATGGACTTTATTGATCCTTAGGAGTCATTCATGTGCATACAGCAGTAAGGTGCATAGAGGATAAGTAAAGAAAGTACAAAGGCAGTGCATAATGCAGTGAAGTCAGTGCACTGCAAATAAACTAAAAAGTACATGGTGCACATATAGAATATCCCGAAAAACAGGGTGGTAAGGAGATAAAAAATTAATTAAAGATGAATAAATAAGCAAACCAACAAATAAATAAATTAGCAGAGATGTGATTCTCCATGAGTGTCGCTCGGTGTGTTTTAAGCTGAGCCTTGAGTATTTTTAGCCACGATGTTAATCTTACTTAAGGAAAAGTCAAGCCCCACTATGGTGCTCCGATGGCCAATAGGATCTCATTCTGACTGATATCTGCTATTTCTTGGTGTGATGTAATGCATGGCTCCAGGTAATAGCGCCATACATTTATATTCACGTTCGTGCATTTTAACCGCCTCTTTTTCTGTCTTCTCTGTCAGCCACCACTGACTTGGACTTGGAGAGCAAGCAACCGGCCCACTTCCAATCGTCATGGCAACAGCACGTGAACGTGTTCAGCTCATGGAACAGGCCTGAGTGCGTCCAGGAGCTGCATCAGGAGGCACAGGTCAACCTTCATCGGCTGCTGCAAGGTAGGGGCGCGGGGGTGCAGTGGGGGCGACCCTTAACACTAACATCGTTAGACGTTTATAGGCTACACCCATTTCCTCCACCATGCCCCCGCAGATTTCAGCTGTAACATGGGCCTGCCTCATTTTCCTTCCTCTTGCCTGTTTTTGGGTTGGGCAGAATAGGGGATACTTCTTTTTTCTGAATTCTTGCATCCAGTAAAACTGGATTTATTTCGCTGGTTTTTGGACATTTTTGAGCATTGACGATCACTGACGGGATTAGCATTTCAAATTTTAAATCTAGAATAGAGAGATATTCTGCTGCCTTCCTAAAGAGCGACAGTCCCCTCTATCTTACTATCTGCATTATCTTGTATATTGATGACAATGTTTTTGTTTGGTGTGATTTGTAATTTATCCTCTGCTTAAACCACAGGGTGTCAGACCCCATAAAGACCACAATGACATCACACACTAGTCAATCTATCAATGATAATGCGCTATTAATTACTTAAACGCTCAAACAATGCAATATTTTATATCAACACCTGTTAGTTATATCAGACTTTTCATCTGTTGGACTTTTCTTGCTCCTTTTTGCAGTCTCTTTCACTAGCATTAGCATCCACAAACGCTGCTCTTCTCAATCTCTGCTTGTTCACATTAGCATTAGCATCCACAAGTGCTGCCACTCTTCTGAGTCTCTGCTTGTTCTCGTTAGCATTAGCATCCACAAGTGCTGCTACTCTTCTGAGTCTCTGCTTGTT
>JAODJX010000134.1:102038-118367 GCA_026776945.1 Isichthys henryi | reverse complement strand
TGCTTGTTCTCGTTAGCATTAGCATCCACAAATGCTGCTCCTCTTCTGAGTCTCTGCTTGTTCTCGTTAGCATTAGCATCCACAAATGCTGCTCCTCTTCTGAGTCTCTGCTTGTTCTCGTTAGCATTAGCTTCCACAAATGCTGCTCCTCTTCTAAGTCTCTGCCTGTTCTCATTAGCATTAGCATCCACAAACACTGTTCCTCTTCTCACTATCGCTGCTTATTCTCATTAACATTAACATCCTCATATCCATAAGGTATTCATATTGTAGCAATGCTGTGAACTGTCTTTAAACCCTGTGTGAATCAGGAATATTTATATGTTCTGCACTGTATATTTGAATGATTTCAGAATAATTTCGAGAGATCTAGCTATTCAGCTGGAACCCATTCAATCCAGTAGAGGTGGCCATTTCCACCAATCATGGTCATTCATGGTGCCATGCTTCTGTAGGCGCCACATCATTGTGCGTGCCTATTGGTCCACCGGCTCTGTACTGTCTTTCAGAGTTCAACTAGCAAATTTTAGGAATTGCTCAATGTCAAATTCCACATCAGGACACATATTGAATGGATGTATGTAACAGGTCTGATCAGGTCTCAGGCTCAGAATGCCCATCTGGGGTAATGAAGGCTAGTCGCCAACAATATATACAATGGGGAAGCCGCCCCCCCCCACAGCCAGCGAAATATACATCACAGATGATCATTCATGTTTATAAAAAACAATGAAAGACTACCTCAATGTGAACGGTGCCTTTGCCATCATGGTTCTCTTCATATGGGTATATTACCAAAGGGCCACAGCAGTATTGTAATATGAATATTGGGACTGTTAGCCCTCATTAGAGTTACCTGGCACTGTTAGTGCCCCCCCCCCCCTTCTGGGTTGAGAGGTGCCTGACTGAGGTGTTTACAGAAAGTGAGGAGTCCGTTCTGCGCAGGTGGGGCATTAAATCTCTGTCTGCTTTGTGACGGGTCCCTAACTGCAGACGGCACAGGCAGTGCGTGCAGAACAGGACTGGCACTCTCGCTGAGCAGGCCGTCCTCGCTTTAGAGGCGTCGCGGGAGGCTCCAGTGCAGCTCCTGTCTCTGAAGGGAGCATCGGCTTTCATTTGTGTGTGTCGTACGTTTGTTCCACTTCCATCGTGGGTGGGGGCAGAGTTCGGCCCACGTTGCCAGGGCTGATTTCCAGTTAAGCCTGAGGACAGAATGGGTGGGTGTAGTTAAGATCTGGTTCGGAGGAGGTTGCGGGGGGGTGGGGGTCATAATGAGTTGCTGAAAGCTGTGGCGTAGTAAATACTTTTCTTTGCGGGTGTCTCTGAAAGGCACTGTGAGAGTTTCACTTGCTGCCCGTGTCACAAGACCCCACTCACCACTCATCCAGGAAACTTGGGGTCTCTGTGTTACATCATAAAGGCGGTCTGCCTAATGTCACGAAGGCCATTTGTGTAAATAAAATATGCAGTTGTCGCTTCGAATATGAGGTTTCCATTCTTTGTAATGAATTACAAACATTGTTAGCGCAAATGTGACACCCATACCGTGCACCTTGATGATATGCTCGACGGGCTTTATGCCTTGGGTCAAGTTACGGTGTTTACTCCAGGCCCTGAAATGAAGAAAGGGGCGGGGCTGGTGCCTTTTGTCTCCTCCAGTGATCGGCCATTGTGTCGGACGGCCCGGCATCGCTAGGCAACCTGGCACTGGGCTCCAAGCATCCATATTTTCCCAGAGTGCAAGTTCATTTTTCCCATCTAGACCATCCTAGGAGCAGGACATGGGGGGTAGGGAAGTTGCAGATGCAAGGGTGGGGGAATCAGTATTCGGGATGTGGGGAGCCTTGGGCTCTGTAAGGAGTAGGATAGTAAGTAATCTGTTCACTAGGCCCTAGGGTGACCAACAAGTATGGAGGGCTTCCACTTTGAGCTGAACGTATTCCAGAAACTTCCCTCAGCCCAGTTCAGCGTCGTGTCTGTTTGTCTCCCATATAGATTTCGAGGAGCAGCTTTATGACCACAAAGTGGTGGGACAGACGTTCCGGCAGCCGTCGTCTGAGAGCTCAGAGGAGGCCTCCCACGGAAGATCACCCCTGGCGATACCCAGACGGCCTCACATTGTCTTCCTGGTAACCTCTCCTGCTTTTTTATCTCACATTTTTATCTCACTTCATATGGTTTCGTGTGTTTTGCTAATTTTAATGTTGCCAGTTTTTAAGTATATTTAAATATATACTTATTTGACACTTTCGGCCAATTACTGAACTGTGGCTCTGTGGGTATTCCCACAAAAATGCATTTTAGATTGCTGAGGGAGGCATAAATGCGAAACGTAATTGCTTTAATTACTGATTATGTGTTTGCGCATGCAAGCTGTCTGAAAAATAAATGTAGCGTAAAGTCCAAGTATCTTGTTTTAATCATTTTTATAGTTTAATTAGGGGGTGATAGTTAGCACTGGGACCAGAGTTTGAGTCTCTGCCAGGGCTCCATGTGTGTAGAGTTGGCATGTTCTCCCCGTGTCATTGTAGGGGTTCTACTGGGTACTCCTGTTTGCCCCCCACAGTCCAAAAACACGCTGAGGTTAATTGGAGTTACCAAATTGCATGTAGGAGTGCATGTGTGAGTGAATGGTGTGTGAGTGTGCCCTGCGATGGGTTGGTGCCCCATCCTGGGTTGTTCCCTGCCTTGCGCCCGTAGCCTCCAGGATAGGCTGTGGCCCCCCTGAGATCCTGAATAGGAGGTACATGCAGGTACAGAAGATGGATGGGTAACTGTTTAAGTAAGAACTACGAATAAGTGGCCACAACAGAGCAGCTGATTTGGCCTTTCAGAAGCGATTGGCTGTTATTTTTAGGTGTTTATTCTAGAACATTTCTCTCCTGCCACCCACCTGCAGCCAACCTCCAAGCGTGCGAGCGACTGCAGCACCGCCGCGACCTGGTCTGTGAGCTCGGCCAGCAGCAGCCCGGGCCGCTCCCAGCGATCATCCCGCGGCCCGCCCATTGCCCAGAAGCCCCGCTGGCACCTCAGATGCCACACTCCTGCTCACCTGGGCGCTGCTGACGCAGGTACCACCCCATTTTTCCAGACGCATGCCCAGTACACCCTGAAGAGACCAGCACATTCATTCTGTGTATAAATTCTTCTTTCCTATAAAGGTGTTTTTGAGCACATTACTCACAGCCTTTCTCTTATACTCTCGCTCTGCCTTCATACTGATCTGCCTCACCACCACAACTTATAATTCAGTAACACTTTACTTAAAGCAGTTATCATAATACATTATAGATACCTACATAATGCATTATAATGCATTCATAAAATATGAAAAACATGCCTGTTTATAAAAAAGGCATAACACATTATAGCTGCATTTATTATGCATTATGAATGCTTTATAAAGCTCTCATCTATAATGCACTATAGATACCTTCATAATGCATTATAATGGTCAGTATAGAAATTAAAGATGCTTTATACTGCATTATGGAGGTATCTATAGTGCATTATAGATGAGAGCTTCATAAGGCAGTCATAATGCATTATAAACATGGCTAAAATGTGTTATGTATTTTTAGAAATATTTATAGCCATGTTTATAATGCTTTATGAATGCATTATTATTTGTTAGTTATGTGTTTATAAGTTACTAAAAACATGGCTTTAAGTAAAGTGTTGCCACAGTGTCTGCAGTCAGAAATGTCCATGTATAATGCAGCATTAATGCTGCATGATGAAAGCCTCTGTTTTATGTATTCTGCAATATCTCAGAATCAGCTGCCTGAACTGAAAATACTGCTGTCTGTCTGTGTCCTTCAGGGGATGTTTGTCTTCCAGAAAGGACACTGACCTTTGACCTAATAAAAGGCACCCTCTCACCTGAGCCCCTCTATCACAAGCATTCAGAAAGCGGCATTCACCATTTTCCACTGCGAAAGACCTTCAGTGATTTGGACCAAAGTGTGCCCCAGTCTCCAGGAAGAATGGAGCAAGCCAGCCTTATGTGTGCCAGTTCATCCTGGAATGGGCCCAAGGGCTCCACCTTCTCCCCTACCTGGAGCAGCTCTTTCAGCACCTTCCCATTAGCGGCCGAGCTGCTTTCCTCGGAGCACCCAGCTGGCACGGTCACTTGCAACTTTGGTGACAGCTCAGGTCATTCCGTGAGCTCAGGGTCACATTCTGGTTCCTTAGCCTCCATCCCAACTGAGTTGTCTGACAAGACTCGGACCACTCCTGCAACCGATGTTACCCGTGGACAGAGTAGAATCGAGAGCTTTGCAGGAAGTCCCAGAGAAAAGGAGGCGGGACCCAAACGAGCTGATGCTTCCAGAATGTTCCGAGGGCGGTCCCTCTCCACTCCCACCGACTCAGACTCGATGTGTTCTGTTGAAAACTTGGGCGTGGAAGGAGAGAGCTCCACCCCACAGTACCCTAGCGGAAGCTCAGAGGATGGAGTCAGCAACAATAGCGTTTCTCCATCAGGGGTGGACTTCCTACCTGATGGGAGTTCGCGCTTCAGGTCTCGCAGCATCTCACTGAAGAAGCCAAAAAAGAAACCTCCACCCCCTGTTCGTAGTGTGTCCCTGAGGAACGGCGGCACCACCGATGGCCGTGAGCACCCCAGAGACAGCAGGCCCAAGAGCCTCGTCATCCCCAGGGAACACCAGCTCGACTTTCAACCTGATTTCATCTCCAGTTCCAAGCCACCACAGCAGTTGCAGGACCTGTCTAAGTCCGACGGGAGGAGAGCTGTAGAGACCCGGGAATTGAAACAAGAGGCAGATCAGTCGGCCACTCTGAACCAGTGTAAGCTTACCAACCCAGAAAAGTTGGTGTCAAATTCAAGTGTAGAGCAGGGCGCCATTGTGGTGCAGAACGTGAAGGTGTGCAGCAGCTCCGAGTCGCTCCCCTCCCCACCCAGCTCCCAGGCTACTGCACTTTCCCAGCTTTCAGCAGAGACGGAATCAAAAACATCCCAAGCCAAACCATCTGGACTGATGTCTCCATCTAGTGGTTACTCCAGTCAGTCCGAAACTCCCACTCCAACCATTCCCACCTCTACCATTATGGGACCCTCTCCACTGGGCTGCAGGATGCGACCGAAGATCCCACAGAGAAAGTCGTCTTTGCCTGCCCCATCTCCAGCAGAGAGGGCTGCCAGGTGCCGGCTGTCGTTCGAGCTGCCCGTGACCACGCACCTGGACCTGTTCTCCATCAAGCCAAAGTCGAGAGCCAGTCGGCGACACTCTGACTCCTCGGCTGCCATCCGCTCTGGATACAAACTGAGCCCAAGTCAGTCGATCATGCCCTTGGTGACCCAAATGGATTTACGGAATGTTCGGCTGCGCTCTGTCAGCCGCTCGGAAACTGATGACAGTGTGGATGGGTCCTCTGGCATCCTCGAGGAGGAGCAGACCTGTGACCCTGCCCCTTGTGCAATCACAAACGTCAAACCTAAGCCCCCGGTGGCAGTGAAACCACCTTTACCTAAACGACCTCCCAACTTGAGTTTAAAGTCTCCCGGTTCCTCCTCTTCCTCCTCCCACACCTCTGGCCGCCAGCCATCCTCAACAGCAGAACCTCATGGGGGAGACATCTACACAGAGGTTAGAAAACCCAAAAAGCCGCCAAAGTCTCCAATCACGCCTGGCTGTGTTCTGGACTCTGGTGGGCAGCTGCAGCAGAGGGTCGTGGAAGATCAGCAAGGGGCAGAACGTTGTTTGCAGACACCGTCCATCAGCCCAGAAGCACAGGGCAGTGGAAGATCGTTGCCCAGCAGAGTTTCCACCCCATCTGTGGCTGAATTGGATAAGAAGGGGAATAAGGTGCCTCCTCCTATTCCAAAGAAACCGAACATTGTTTTTGTGTCTGCGAACACCTTCCACGCCAGTATACCTACAAAGAGGCCAGTGAACTCAGTGGAGAGCTGCAGCACGCCCACGTATCAGATGGTGTCCGGTAAACAGGAAAAGCACTCCGATTCATCTCCAAGGGACTGTGATAAAGATGCTGACCAGAGAGCACCTGTCTCCCAAGCAACACCCCGTAAGCCATCAAATTAGATGCAACATTTCCTGCCATATGAACGACATTAAATCTCTCAACACTGCAGGGAACCGTGAAGCTTCCCATTTCACAAGCATGAGAAATATCATAAATGTTTTTTATTCTGCCAAAAGCTGGCGATGGGGGGACGGAAAGAAGTTCCGAAGATTCGGAGAATGAGAGGAGCATGCCGGGTAACACGGACGAGGACTCTGACGATGTGTTCATGCAGAGCTCGCGGCCGGCTGCCACCGAAGACCTTTTCGCCATCATCCACAGGTATGGGAAACGTGGGAATGTATTGGAAGAATTCAAGTGCGATGCTTTTGGTAGCAGGTAATACTGTTCTGAAGGGGAATTCAGCCCACAAATTATATTAAAGGCAATTTGTATATCAGTGGATGACTTCCTGTGTTTACAAAGGAGGCTGTCCTACATGCTTCATGGCCAGAGAACTTGGCCCTTTTCCATCTTACGCAATCGGCGGATTGTTATAAGCTACAGAGTGTGGAATTTACACGCTTGGCGCATCATCAATGTTTCACCAAGCCCAGCATCGGATAACAGTGTGTGTGTCAGGCCTTGTATTTTGTCTTTTCGTTTTTTTTTTATATTTTAAGAAAAACACAACAGAGCATTTCTAGTTGTTAATTGGTAATCCACTGCCCATGACTCTGTAGCCATAGGGAAATGTCAGTCTACTTAATATGGAAGCTGTCCTGCAGAATCAAGACCAGAGAGGGTTCTAAACTCTATTTAGCTCAATTTATCAAAAAACAATTTATCCCGGATTATCATAAACATTTCATACCCTCCAGACTCCAAATTTAATCGGGGGGGGGGGGGTTGACGTCACCAAAGACAATACTAGGGACACTGGGGGCTGCCCTCAGGAGCCTCCTCCCAGCACGGGGCCCTAGGCAGTTTCCTGCCTTGATTGTCCTATGCCTATGCCTCTGGACGTCCCGTCATTCATCAAGGGCTTGAGCCCCCCTAAGGGTCAAATTCTAGAATCACCATCTATAGCTTTCCATTGGGACGGTCTTTTTGGTAGATCGATATAAAACTGCAGGTTTACAGTCGCACACCACACATTTACATGCTAAAAATGATATTTCAAACATTAGTAGACAGTAACAATAAATGATAAACAGCAGAAAACAGTAACAGTGTAAAAAATGTCATAGAAAGTATTGCACAGAATTCCATAGTAATGCCTGATAAAAAAATAGTATAGCACAGTCTGTTGTTCAGTGAATGAATGAATGTTCTGTGAATAAGCCTAAACAATTCTGATCCATTCAGACAGTCTTTTGCCTCCCACCAATTGCAGTTGTAGGCTTATTTAGATGGTAAGTGTCACAATAAAACATACAAAACTGTCTTGTTTCAATGGAAACACTATTCATGACTTCACAGTGTGTGCTGCCTGTCTGACCACATGATTATGCTATATGCTAGTTATCATTCATGGCTGCATTGCTAGCAGGTTATTTTCAGTTTAATTTGTGAACCATTCTTTGCATCTATGGTTACCTGGGCGGACAATCATCAACTAGCACAGAACGTATAATTTATGGAGTCATCTTGACTGCCATGCTGGACAGAAATAGGTGAAAGTGAAACTGAAAGTGAAACTTGCTGTGCCAGTTTATTCAAAATATAGTTCATTTATCGCTTTCCTTCCAAAAACCATCCCTGAAGGTCAAAGCGGAAAGTTTTGGGTCGCAAAGAACCGTCGGACCAGTTTGGCAGCAAGCAGAGCTTGACGTCACCCGTGAAGGGCGACGGCGATCAACGCGCCACGACCACCGGGGCGGCGCTGTGCTACAACTCCCGCAATGATACCTTCATGGCCCTGCTGCAGAGGAAGAACAGCAAGCCCAGCGGCAGCAGGGGCATGTCGGCCGCCGAGCTGCTGCGGACCACCAACCCGCTGGCCCGCCGAGTCATGGAGTTCACCATGGCTGATCCGGAGCTGGCCCCCAAACCCAGATCCTCACAGGGAAACTGATCACCGTGGGCATCGCTGTGAAGCTTCTGGATTGGTGCTAAACATTTGTGCACATCTCGCCTGTTCAGTAAATGAGCAGCGAGGCTCCAACAAACCTTTTGTGCTTTTACAGAGTATGTCGGTGGATGCCATTTTTATATTGCTCTTCTGCTGAGGAGAGGAACGGTACCACACACAGTTTCAGGATTAAATCATTACCAAGGTGGATGATTGACATCAGAAACACCCGCTGAAAGTGGCCAGTTTTAGCCACGCTGAGATTGCTAAGCCATGGCAGAACCTTTTGAAGACAAGGCTGATGATTATTTTGGGGTGTAACTAACCACACACATAATACATTCTACAAAGATTATAACTACGACTATTGCAGGATTTAGAAAACCTTTAAATGAAAAGTGCTTTTGTTATAATCAAGGAACATTTTTGTTAGCTTTTTTTTTTTAAATCTTTTATTTTGGCCTGTAAATAGGTGTAAATAAAGAATATATCTTTAGAACTATATAAACAAATAGATGTCCTATGTATAATGAGATTAGTAAAAAAAGAAAAAAGTTTGATTTAGTCTCATTTGACGACAGAGAAATGGTGATTCACACACAAAAGTGAGATGAGGGTGATTCTGCTGACACAGCGTCGATCCACCTGAAGTGTCACAGATGGGTCTTTGCCTGGGGTGAAGGCATACAGATGCAGACAGGTGCGTTTAAGAGGGCAGATTTCTGCCTGGGGGGCTTAAATAGGTATATTTGTGTTTAGGGCATCTGGACGGGCAGATTGGTTGCTCAGGTGTTTATTCATGCTCAGGAGATTCGTTGGGGTGGGGGGGATACATGTATCATACATATATTATTATTATGTGTCATGTGATCTATTTTCCAAAATTTAGCAAAAGAGGTCAATGGACTGAATGTTGCTTTAGTCATTTTAGTTTTGTTTTTCCCCCCTAATGTTGCATGGTGCTGAGCTACTGGAGAAATTCACCACTTTGTTTTGTTATAATCATCACCACTGTTCTACCACCACTGTCAGCATCCGTTTTTGCCTGCAGATTGGAAGCCTAGTAGCAGTAATAAGTAAATGCGGCACAAATAATTAAAAACCTTGAAGGCAATGATAGAAGGATACAGTGGTTCTGGACAGTAAAGCAATTTTGTCGGATGGTTTTCCAATCAGAATCTCACTCTTGCTAATTCAGACGCAGATCTACCTAGTAGTAACTTGGGGTTGATCTTGGAGCAAAGCATACGGTTGAGGTTTCTGAGAAGCTTGACGGTGGCCATATTTCGGAAAAGCAGACGGTCTCTGTGTTGACACTGAGTAGCTTCACTCTCTGTGTTTGCCACCAAGTATGTAAATAGATGCTTAATCCTGACACTCGTGAGAACATGGGGTGACCTAAGTGAGGCACACAAGGCTTAGTCCACCGTGGTCTAAGCCAGCGTTTCTCAAACTATGGGCTGCGGACCGGTGCTGGTCCGTGAGAGGGTTCCTGCCAGTCCGTGTGAGGGTTCCTGTCGGTCCGTGTGAGGGTTCCTGTCGGTCCGCGGAGCCTCAATGAAAATTCAGTCAGACCAGGTCAGGTATTATAATAATAATAATAACGGTAACACTGTCTGTCTGTCTATCTAAATAAGTTTGAGAAACGTTGGTCTAAGCTACCTTTGGATAGGTATAAAGGTGTGTGTGTGTGTGTGTGGTCAAAGTCCATCCTATTCATTAGATTTTAATTTTTTTCTAGCTTACAGAAATGCAAAGCCTATGAAAGCTGTAATTCTATAGAGTATAGGAAATATATAAGAAATAATCTGGTGTAACAAGACAATGCTGAAGTTGTGTAAACAGTTGGTTTGTACTGATGCTGTGTTGAGGTCCAGCCGGGAAGCTCTGTGAGGGATCGTGCTGAAATCCAGTGGATCAGAACTGTCATCAGGAGTTCAACATGCAGCCGTGCATTTTGCTGATTTGAATTCTGTAATTTCAATAAATTATTTTTTTCCTTAACATCGGCTTTCTTAAAGCTTTCTGCGTGTTTTACTCTACTGGCCTTTTCTGTTGGGGTTTCTGGCTTCATTGTTGTACGTTTCTATCCAATCTATCCATCCGTTTTCCGAGCGCTTTTCCCAGTGAGGGTAGCAGTGGCAGCACGCCCTGCAGGACAAGCTACAAACAGTCTCCAGCTCCTTCATGGCATCCGTAGGAGCTGCCAAACCGGCTGGACGATACAATCCTTCCTGCATGTCCCTGGGTCTGTCACAGCGTCTTCACCCAGTAAGCTATGTCCAAAACAAGCCCCTTGTAAGTCTGTCATGCGATTTCCAAACAACCTCAGCTGACTCCTCTCCTTCAAATAGAGCAGCAGTTCTATTTTGAGGTCCCTCCAGATCTACAAAGATCCAGACCATTTGGCAACCTCTCAGAGAAGCCTTAATTTGACCACTTGTACTTACAACATGTGTTTTTATCATTACCAAATGACTATAGATGAGGTCTTCATCTACCCAATCAAACTGCCCATAAGCCCACATGCTGTCAGTTATGCTGAAGATCCCAGAGCACTTAAACTCTCCACTAGGGTCCCCACCTAATCCATGTCTGGGGGGGGACACACACTATATTAGCTCCTGTGTTACATAGTTCAGTTCTTCTTGCTCATTGGTTTGTTTCCTTGATTGACTCATCCAGCTGTTTCACATTAACATTAGTGACACGTGCATGATTATAGGAGACTGACCAATCGGCACGCAGGAAGAACTCAGCGCCTAAGTGAAACCCGGGTCTTTACAAACCCTGTCGTAACTCATAGTGTCCCTCCTGACATGGATTAGATGGTGACCCTAGTCTCCCCCCCTCCTTACCTGAAAGGATCCGCTCTCACGCTTATTCCCTCTGAGGACTGCAACCATTGCATGGTCTGAAGGTTTGTGTGTTTGACGATCCACTGAGTAATATCATCTCTCTTGGAACAGGTGAGTTATGAGAAGCCCGACAAACCACAATCTACCAAAGACCCAATGAAAGGCAGAGATAAATATTACAGCACCCTGCCCAGACTAGAGTCCTGGGACACCAAGGTAACAGCACTGGGCTCAACCACAAATGGCTATGCGGCGCCATCTTGTGGCCCCATCACGTACAAGGTAACGGATGGGGCTTTCAGCGAAAAGCCGTTAGGGGGCAGCAAGTACAAGCAGGAAGGGCCCAAATTGATGAAATGTATTGTTGCAATAACTGATAAATAAAAATTACACTGTTCAAAATAATTTAGAAAGAATGTATTTCAATTTTATTTAGAAATACATTCAAATAATACAGAATGTGACATTTTCTCATGCTACCCTCCTGTACTTTATAAGCATTTTTAAATTAATTAATTCGCAGGTGTGTGATTGAAATGTACATTTACCAATGAACTGGTGTAAGAGATCCAAATTACAGGGATTATCGATTCAGCTTTGAAGTTTTCACCTTTGTACTACAAATCATATCCTGCACATTAAACGAATATTTATAAGCCTGCAGTACAGATGTGCTTCAGTGCATGCCAGTGAGGGTTTGGAGCCCAGAAACTGCACCTGGCACTGGGTATATAGGTTGTGGGCTCTCGCGGGTTTTCCTTGACTGAAAGCCTACAGTGGGCTGACGTGACCCTGTGTTTGTAGGGGAATGTCCTGTTTAGAAACTCCGGCACGTATGCTAAATGCTTTGTTAAATGACATTTTCCTGTAGGGGACCTCGGGGATTCCGTGGGACCATTGTAATAACTTGCTGAAGGGGCAGAGAAAAAAACCCTAATTGCTATCCTGTCCTAATCTCTTTTTCTGCCTTTCTGCTCTTTTCCCATCACATTGCCACATGTGTCAGTCCTGAACCGTTTTTGAAGAGGCTTGGACACGTTTGATATATTATATATGGACTATTTCTGTTATGTGAAGAAATTACTTTTGAGGTCCTTTCAGGCTGATTCCTGCCAAAGTGTAAGTGCTCATGTTTATTATTTGTCTTTAATTTTTTATATATAGACAGGCTCATACATGTGAAGGTGGCAAAAGAGAAATATATAATTTTTGAAAATAAAAGGGTAGTTTTCTTTCATTTCTTCAATCAAATGGTCATTATTTACCATAGTAGCGGATTATTTTCTTGAACATTGGAACTTGGAGAAAACAGTTACAAATGTCAAGTTCAAAAATGGTTTCTTAATTCGTGGCTTATAATAAGATAATGCATTTTCTATAACCTCTACCTGTTTTCATGCACGGTGTCCTATCGTACATCCATCTATCAGTTTTATCTTTTTGTTGTTGTTTCATTAGTATTTGTTTGTGTGTTGGTTTATTAGTAATTCCGTGTGACAGTCAAAAGTGAAAGATCTTTGACATGAACATCGTTTTTGAAATCTAGCTTTCTGTGCCATGCCTGGAAAATATCCACGTTTTACCAGGAGATGGCGCCAGAGTCGAAAGTGAATTGTATCTCCTACCTGGTTGTTCATACTATACCCCTCCAGCATCGATTTTTTTCTGTAGTATTACCATTTCAACACACCTTGTCCGGTTTTGTCATGCTATTTCAGTTCGTGTTCGATCTTGGTTTTTGTGCTTTTGGAGCTCTCTCGTGGCAGACCTGGAAGGCCCCGTTCGAGCACTTCTTAGTCATGGTTCGTTTGTCTCACATAGCCTTTTACTAGTGCGCGAATTGTGCACTGAGGCCTTATTAGAGAGAATACGGCTTCTCCCCATGGCGGCAGGCTTAAACGTTACGTACCCGAAAAAGCAGTGCCATTCGTGTTCAACTGAATGAATTAGTGGAAATAATGGATACTAACTAATATAACATACCGAAAAATTGACCAGTTGTAGCTCATCGTTATGCAATTTATGTTTACCGCAGTGAGTCAATGGGCGCAGATGGTTTTAACAAATAAAACATCAAGGCACGCCTATAGTTTTTTATACTGCCTTTTGAGTGATTGATTAGTTGCATCACCGAGCCCCCTTCGTTGATTTAGAAAACAGTTACACACATCATCCAGAAAGAAGAAACATTTTATACGATAGCTTCTTATGGTTATTAAACTGCCATTCTATTCATATATTCATTCCTGTAGCCTGATGAGTAATTTCTCCCCAGACTATTGCACAATATCCGCATGATATATTATAGGCAGCAGTTCCAGTTGTGATTACTATCTAGCGGCGATCAAACTGCGGCTGTTACTTTCCACTCTTCCATGGTAGGAAACACATGCGAAGCGACCGCTATTCGTGGTATTCATGGAAAAATGACCTCTAGGCTTAGGGACGTCCTGCATTGTTCCATTCGGCTTTCATAATGAATTTTGTTAGATGAGGCAAAGCTCGAAACGTCCATATTTGCCCGAAGTTCGCATGCTGCGTTGACAGATTATTTTCATCTATTTATGAGAATATATTTTGGGATTTCCCGGATAGATCGTGAAATACGGCATAGGCAGGGATTTATCATGTGCTGTTGGGATGGCTTTTACAAGTTTGCTATACTTTAAACATCCATTACATTGCTTAGATATTAAATGCATGAAATTGAGGGGTGTCTAAATAAGTTTTACAGTATACTAATGCGGGGCTAATAAATACAAGCATTTAATACCAGTTTAATTTGACTGAATTATCACACGTCATTTGCCAGCAGTAGATGTGGCGCTACATATGGCGCCATGCAGTGTCACTGTCGCCAGCAGAGTAAGCAGGGAACTGATATGATTAAGAGAGTTTACGACTGTGACGGGGGGAGGACATCGCCTTCCTGCCCCTGTTTACTCTCGGTTATCGCTGATGGGGAGAGGTTGCCGGGGGTGGGATCGTTGCTGCTGTCAGCCGGGCTGTCACTCTCTCTCCCCACCGCTGGAAGCAGCTCCTCCGCTCTCTCTCAAAAAGTATTTCTTCTAAGGTATGGTGTTTTCTTTATTTCTTATTTATTTATTTTGTCTTGGGGACTACTGTAGGTGTTGATTTTCCAAGTGGTTTAAATGTCGGTGGAAAACTGTCACCTGTCCTATGAATTGCCTCACCCGCACAGCCCCCTCCGTATGCACTTCGGAACACGGCATAGAAACGACCGGTTTATGTGTAAATGAAAGTGCAAGATAATAATCTTTAGTACGGTGCGTCGATCAGTGCTGTAAATCTGACTGCGTCTGACTCGAAGGGTTTGGAGAGTGAGGACCCAGTTCAGGTTGCAGGGTTAAAACTCATTAAAAGTAATTTGTCTCAGCCAGCGTTGCATCTGAAAAAGGCGGGTGACAGGCAGCTTTGGAGAGAACATATATTCTCCTTCAAATACGTTGCACAATCTTTTGCGCAATAACTTGAAAGTTATATTACTCATAAATCACACCTTTGGTAGATTTTATGAGTTCAGCTCAGGTGTATCGTCTTTCTTATATAGGCTAACAAACATATATCGTTAGCTTTCCACTACTATACTATTACTATAGGGCTGAATAAGGTATTGAATATTATTATGGAGGCTTAATAATGTTAGAAACGTTGATTGCCGTGGCTTATTGAGGACAGTATTTATGCAACCGCGACCGTATTTTTTGCAGTGTCTTTACAGAAAGTAAACTCCTCCCCCCACCCCTCCCAATTTCCCAAATTTTGTTTTGTGGGCTTATTTTACAGTTGAATGAATTAATGATTTATTGCAATCAATCAATACAAATACCTCGTAATGATAAAGTGAAAACCGGCTTTTAATGATTATTTTTCAGATTTCTTAAATATTAAAAAAATCCGTTGCAAAATTGCCCGTAGATGTGCATGTGTGAGTGAATGGTGTGTGAGTGTGCCCTGTGATGGGCTGGCCCCCCATCCTGGGTTGTTCCCTGCCTGGTGCCCATTGCTTCCAGGATAAGCTCCGGACCCCCCGCGACCCAGTATGATAAGCAGTTTGGAAAATGGATGGATGGATTAAAAAAAAATCCAGGTTATATAAAGCATGCAGACTATTTACTATGAAATTCCAAATTTAACTCATCATATTTAAAAGAATATATATTCTTAAAGACATCTCTATAGGACCTGGCTGTGGTCCAAACCAAATTTATGTGATTGAACAGGACAGAGTAAGAAACAAGCGTCATGGAGTCTGAGGAACTCTCTGTAGACCTCCGTGATTGTGTCAGCGTATCTGAAAAAGGGTTTTAAATGAATTCTGAAGCACTGAAGCTTCCTAGGAGAACAGTGGCCTCCATGACTGACAAAGAGAAGGTGGTCTGGAACTGCCATGACTCTGCTTAAAGATTTGGCCAGATTGGGTATTTGAGCACAGAGGGCCCTGGTCAGAGAGGTGACCAAGAACCTTATGCCCAATGTAAGAGATTCAGAGTTCCTGTGTGAAGATGGGAGAACCTTCCAGATGGACATCTACCTTTGCAACTCTTCATTGAACAGGTGTCTATGGATAGAAGCTTCTCCTAAGTTAAAGGCATTTGGCAGCTGGTCTGGTGTTGGCCAGGTGGACTCTGAAGGACACTGAGAGCATGAGGGAAAGATTCTCCTGCCCTGGTGAGAAGTAGGTGCCACTCATCATCCAACTAAGGACGTCTTCTGTGAAGTATGTGGTGGTGGCAGCACCAACGGGGACAGAGAAACTGGTCAGGACTGAAGAAGAGATGAACTGAGCCAAATACTCGTACAGAGAAGTTCTTGAAGAAAAGGAATATTCAACATGACAGCAATCTGAGGCACACAACCAAGACAATGCTGGGGTGGAACTAATCTGAATGTCCTTGATTGGCCCAGCCAAAGTCCGGGTTTGAACTCAGTGTGGAAAATCTATGAAGGCTGCAGTTCAGAGAAACTCCCTTTCCAATCTGACAGATCATGAAAAGATATGGAATGAGGGAAAGTGCTCAGATCCAAATGTGTTTTCACTTTATCATTATGGGTTTTTCATATTGATCAAAGTCAAGAAAGAATCAATTAACTCCGTTTTGAAATAAGGGAAAGGATCTGAGTACTAAGGATGACAATAAAAGTTTCTTCCAATATTTTAACTCCAAAAGAGCTCTAAAAGCTGAAATCACTAATCATCAGGATAGTAAGGGCCTTATAATTGAAATTGATATAGTAAATGAGTCTAATGATTATTTTACGCGGGTGTTCACAGTAGAGGACATGATTAACTTACCAAATACAGCATCGTCTATGACCAATATATGTATAACTGAGGCTGATGTGGTACAAAGCCTAGCTAAGCTCAAAATAAATAAATCACAGGGCCCT
>JAODJX010000134.1:89453-101660 GCA_026776945.1 Isichthys henryi | reverse complement strand
GTTAGATAAGATTTTAACAACTCTGAGCTATTAGTTAAGTTCTCCCCAAGCGAGCTTGATGGGCCGAATGGCCTCCTGAAGTTTCTTATGTTCTTATGTACTATGATATAGGAACAGGCTACATTATCAGTGGTCATTCGTGATCATCCTGTGATCATCCAGCAACTATATCTTATGCTGTTGTTACTGAAATGTTAATATTCAGAGTGAAAGCTGAATTGGTTCAGTTGTTTTGTGTTATAAAACTGTGATTCGTAAAGGCGACTTGTGATCACAGTGAAACTGGCGTTAAAGAGAGTAAACAAACGCCTCATGGCGATGAGACCGCAGGGTTATGAGAGGGAGAGGAGGCGACACTCAGCAATGAATCCCAAAAGGAAAAATATTACTCACTCGTTCCGTCCGACTGAGATTTTATGCTCATAGTGGGTGGCATTACAGCTAGACAGAGCAAATAAAAGTAATAAAAACAGTGCAGGTGCATGATGACCCTAACCCACCTTTTAAAATCATGGATTTCCCAGTTTAACATGAACCTTCCCCCCATATCGAAAGTCTTGACCTGTGAGATCACTTATATTGCATCTTCAGTTATACACATCTGACCAATCCCGGATCCGCATCTTCAGTTATACACATCTGACCAATCCCAGATCTGCATCTTCAATTATACACATCTGACCAATCCCAGATCCGCATCTTCAGTTATACACATCTGACCAATCCCAGATCCGCATCTTCAGTTATACACATCTGACCAATCCCAGACCCGCATCTTCAGTTATACACATCTGACCAATCCCAGATCTGCATCTTCAGTTATACACATCTGACCAATCCCAGATCTTCATCTTCAGTTATACACATCTGACCAATCCCAGAGCTGCATCTCCAGTTATATACATCTTATTTCCCAGTTATTTCCCAAATCGTATGATTGGGACAATGTGACTTGACTCTTATTTGACTATCCCTGCCAGCCCCTGGAGGATGGGCTCCCCCTTTGAGTCTGGTCCCTCCCAAGGTTTCTTCCTTTTTGGGAGTTTTTCCTTGCCACTGTCGCCTTCGGCTTACTCACTGGTGGCTTTGGGTGGGGATGCTGTAAAGCGCTTTGAGACAATGTAATGTGATAATGCGCTATACAAAAATAAATTTGTTGTTGTTGTTATCTGACCAATCCCAGATCTACATCTACAGAGCAACAGAGGCTGCAACAGAATTTTGGAAACAATCCACCAGAACCACTGCAGTCATTATTTTGAACCCCCAGTCTATATTTCAAAGCAATTTCCCAGGAAGGCCCCTGATCGTAAATACTGTTCTCATTTCACTCTAGATTTCTTTTAGCACGAGTCTATTCCTTGCAGTATACATAAACACAGAATTATTCAAGGGTTATTTTATTCCTAAACTCACACCATATTATAAAACAATAAATGATATACGCTTATGATCTCCAGTTTATTGTAGCTATAAAAATGTTCAATGTTCAGCAAAGACACATTTTTTCCCTCAATGATTTTTTTTTTATAACGCTGGAAGCAAACCTGCAAACACAGCTTTATGAAAACGATCTCATCTGCTCTGCGGACAGTTAAACAGCAGATACCTACAGATGTATCAAACAAACTGATTTTCTAAGTCATGTCTAATAGAACCACTCATAGTTTAGCGCCATATTACGACCAGGTTATTACACGAAATGCTCGCTAAAGGAGCATCAGCGTGACCACAACTGTGCTTGCGACTTTAATTCAGCCTTCCACTCTCAGTTAGGCTACTTTTACCCTTAATGAAGTTGACATTTTGTCTACTAAAAAGATATCTCTCAGTCTGACATGTGATGTCATCCCTATGAAATTTGGTATTGGTCGGAAAATGGATTTTTTATTGTTGTCGTATTTACTAATGATCGCTAACCGAAGTAGTTTCTGAACGAGCGATGTTTGTATTTTATAGTTGTATTATAAAATAATATCAATATCGTAACTATTAAAACAGCACGTGTCTTTGACCTCGTGGCGCAACGGTAGCGCGTCTGACTCCAGATCAGAAGGTTGTGTGTTTGAATCACATCGAGGTCAGCCTTTGCAGGACAGCGGGCGTGCTTGTATTTACTAGGCCATAGGATGCGTGCGCCATTCTGTGATGTTATTTTCGGTTCAGTGCCCACAATGAAATGAGTGAAGAGAACACTGAACCTTGAAGGGGACAGAGTATGTCTCAGTTGGTTTGGACGATGTCCATGTAGCCAGAAGTTTGCCAGTTCGAATCACTGATGGCTTCAGCATCAAGCAAAACCTTTGGTCTTTAATTGCTCCAGGAACCATCTGATCCTGCTTTCTCAGGAAACATAGATTACTTTGGATAAAAGTAGATAAATTGAATGTGCTGTTTTCACATCATATGATTTCATTCATGCTCTGTATTATTCAGATAAACTTCAGTTTGGCCAAAATTATGGTCTCTGGGAGACTTTCTCTGGTAATCTTTAGTACGACCAGGTTTTTTATCAATTTCCTTGGTTTTCCTTTCATCCTGCAGGGCAGAATCTTTTGGATCTGTTTATGTCCAGGTTCTGTCACTGAGTCCTGAAAGATGAAACAAATTCTCCTGGTTTTTCGTATTTTCACTGTAGTAATTTATAGTGTTTGCTTATTATAAATAAATATGTTCTTCATTGTCTTGTCTGTAATTGCTACTGTGGACCTACATATATTCATTCACACATACATACATACATACATACACACACACATACATGCTTTACTGATCCCCGGAGGCGGATTCGCGAATTTGAATGGTATTGATTTGCATCACCAAACAACAAAAGAAAAATAAGCACTATGTTTTGTGTGTGGCTGATTATAAAACTAAATGACCGCACAGCTATCCTGCCTGGAGATCACCGTTGTGGAGTCTGTCGTGTGACATTCGCCTCATGTGTCAGTCTGCTACCTTCCAAACTTACCCAGGTATTGAAGGCCAGCTCTCAGTAAAACTCCGCAGCTGTAGCCATTGTCTGCTTTTCAGTAAAATCCACTACAGGTCCAGTGGCTCCCTTAAGAGACAGTTTACACAATAGCAATGAGACCTAACTGGCATGATAAAAGGGAAATCTGTCCAGTTATGTGAATCTGATGGTGAATGTTTGTGCCAGATACTCAAACCACTAATAATTATTATTACCATCCCAAACTTATATTACTTAAAACATACATTAGGGTGTCACTTAGGTACTATGAGAAGAAAAAAAAAAAGTAAATTCTTCACTCTCACCCTACAAATTTGTTCCATGTGATCAAAAATTAATGTGTGCCAAATTATTTCATAATCGTGTAATGTTTACAGGTCGCCCATCACAAATCGTTATACACAGTATATTTACCAATTAGACGATTATGCACAGTATATTTACCAATTAGACTATTTGTTTATGCTCAAGAACATAGATAGAACATGTAATAATGGTTTATTTACAATACATTATACAGTGTACTGCACTAACACTTATAGTTAAATGTGATTCTTACAGTCAACCTACAAACTCTGTTTTAATACACAGTTCTGTGGTGTCACAGTCGCTTCCTTGTAGTAGGATGTAGCCGACATCAGAACAACCTGCAAGAGAAACTGCAGGTCACCTTCATCCTTAGTGAGTGTCTTGTATTCCTGGATCAGTGCCACTCCCCTCTCTGCAGTGTCATTGACAACTTTGAGTGTCGATAGGCGACGTTTTGCACCAATGTATCCTTCCTGTGATGCCCAGGTATCTGGGTCAGTGGTCAGGAAGTCAGTTGGCAAGTTGAGACAATGAAACGGATTCATGGAGTTGCTGGTTACAAACTGATCCAGAGTGAACTTAAAACTTCAACAATAAACAGACTGTCAATGCATGCAGATTACAGGTCAATAAGTGAAAAGTAATGTAACATGTCAAAATTGCAATATTAAAACTAACATTTTAAATTTAGAAATTACATTCAGATGAAAACTAGGACACATGAATTTCCTCTCTCCATTCTCCAGCTTATTTAACTTGGTTTTTGTGTCTTAGCCCATAGCCCTGTAGTAAACCAGGCTACTTACTTGTTGCAATAGTGCAATATAAACACATGAAAACAATGCATTTAATTTATTGCAATACATATATTACCTTCTTTTGATTGATGTTGAATAAACAGCAGTTTGATTATTTCTGACGTTACTGTGCTCAACACTACACTGCAAACTGAATAACTGGTGAAAAATAGCAAAGACCAGCAGAAAACAAGATGTCTGACAGTTTGTTTTGTTTCTGTTTTCATAGAATAGATAAAATATCACTGTCAGAAATATAAATAAGTAAGAGATTGGTGTGGTTACTGAGATTAGTGAGAGAGATACCTGTGAAAGCGTGCTCATCATGGGGCGTAATTAAGCTAACAATGCTGAACACATTCAGAGGCCTTGGGCTACCTGTAAATGTTAATATTTTTAAGTGATTTTTCTTCTGGGTCCATTTTATCACCAACAGAATAGATCTAGGTGGTGAGAGATGTGTATTTCAGACTTTTATTTTTAAGTGACACCCTAACATACATGTCATTAAGACAGCTAACCGGGAACGTTCCCAGAACCTTAGCCAATGTTATGTGAAGGTCCTCTCAAAGGTTGGCAGAGAATGGTCTTATTGTAACCTTAATTTTAACGGTATACATTTTAACAAGGGTTCTGTTACTGTCAGCATGATAACTTTATTACCTGAGCATCCTTTTAATTTAATTAATGTCGAAGAGTATGGTTCAGATTCTAAGTTATATATCTTTACTGCAAACGTACCATCCAACTTGGAACTCATGATCTATAAGGTGCAAAGCAACAGAATTACCTGCCATCCAACATTATCATTCATAGTTGAAATAGTGGGATAATATTCTGGGAACTAAGGAAAACCGGACACTTTGAACGTTTCCATACCTTAGTCGTAACGTTCTGCAAACGTTCCTATAATGAAAAATTGTTAGCTGGGAGTCTTTTTTCTGTGCCAGGTATGAGTGCCCACATTACACCTTCCCAGCGTTCTCACTTAATTTTTATATATTTATTCATTTTATTTATTTCCTGCAGAATTAATAGTGTTCATTGATGTTCAGTAAACTGGGCAAGACTGCATTTGCACTATTTCATTTTTTTCTAGTAGTATGATCTCTAGTAATCATAGGCAGTTCTATACTCTGTTTAGGGCTATTTATGGATTTCTCCCATATTGTCGTACATATTTTGTACCCCCTGCTCCGAAAATTAAATCACGAGAGCCCTAGGGAGGAGGAGGAGGTGTCCCATATTTCATCATGGGGTCAAATCCTAGAATCGCCCCTGCTAATAATTAACAGTCTTGCTGACAAAAAATATTGCGAGCAAACTTATACCAGATAGTGTTTCTGGAGGACCGCGATTGGAGCAGCATTAATCGGAAGCGGCGTTTCTTGGGAGCAGCGTTGTTTAAACAATTTTGTTTAAAGTTAACGAAAGAAAGGCAGACGTGCATCTATCAAAGAGCCAGTTTATGCTGTTTGTGCTCTAGCGAGTGTCCAGTAAACACTAAAGGACTGTTATGGGAACTAAGATCTATACGAAACACCATAGAACCTAATATTAGAGACGATTTTTGTATCATAATAGTATGAGAGTTTACAGGAATTAACTCTAAGCTCAAACCACAACAGAGCATAGAAGTGCGCAGTGAAACTATTTCAGTAGAGCAGTCCATGGATATAGAAACTGGGCAGGATCAGTGGTAGGATCAGGCTAGTTTAGATGCTTCCAAATGATGCTGGTCTTCAGATGCTTTTTCACGGTTATGAGTTAGGTAGCTCATTCCACCATTGAGGAACCACAATTCCAAAACAGCTAATGACTCATGTTTTCATGCAGTGGAGGAATCACCAGATATGATGATCATTGAGGGTGAGATGGAGCAGAGGTCTTGATAAGCCACTCGAGCTTGGTTAGCATGTGCTATACCATTAAGAACCTATAGGGAGGCCCAAGGAGAGTGCCAGCATTGGGTACCCTCAATGAACACAGCTCATTGGGGGCAGTATTCTTTGAGGGTGGTGTTTGTCAGGCAGGAGATGCTTGTTTTTAAAAAGACTAAATCTAAATGCATTTCAGAATCTGCTGTTGTCTTGCAGACTGTTTCCAAATTTTGCAAGACAACCCTGTTTTATGTTTAGTGCCAGAATAAGGCTGTCATCCCAGTGGCGTCCATTGCTGTGCTTTTACATGTTTTGGTTACCGTTCATTTCGAGGCGCCTCCACAGCGAGTTGGCAGGTTCAGGTTGTTTCAGCCGAGAGGCGTGCGGCTGCTGTGAATGCCACTGAAAGACGGGTACAAGATGCAGGGGGCACAGAGCCGAGGCTGGAAACGGGAGACGCCACACTGGCCAGCCGCCCCTCAGTGCTCGGCGCTGTCCCCATGAAGGGATGTGACTCAGTCTTTGTTGTGTGGCATTCTCTAGGGGAATATACTGTATGCAATAGGGAAAACACACACAGCCAGCAGTGATCTGGCAGGCAGAGCCCGTTCTGGGGACTCTGGGGCCCCTAGGCGAAAAACTGTGTGGGGCCCTCCAACTCCCCCCCGGCATGGTAACATTTATTAGCTTTATTTTACTGTGAAGTGTAAATTTAATAATAAACAGAAGACCGTAATTCCGTAATTTTCACTTTCATGAAAAACGGAATACAGAAATAATGCAGATTTGTCATTGCGATGTGCTATGTAATCGGCCGCCCTCGGGAGCCCCCTCCCAGCTCGGGGCCCCAGGCCATTGCCTGCCCTGCCTGTCCTGTCACTGTGCCTCTGCTTGCAGTGTCAATGAAGAAGCCAGATGCCGATAAAGAGAGGAGGTCTGGGAGGGGCAGGGCTTGCTGGTTTGCTCCCTGACATTTGGCTTCTCCCTAATCATCAGTACAGATCCACTGTCCCCAGAGTTCCACCCAAACACGATTAAAGCTTTTAGCACAGTCCGGCCTATTTACACAGCCAATCTCTGACAGCAGGCAGCCTCTGCCAGCTTACTCTCCTAGGAGTCTGTGGCGTCTGTCAGCTGCCCCACTGATCTTCTCAGTCTGGCACAGCATGGTGCATCAGTGACGTTCACATGGGTGTGGCTTGCTGCTCCAGCCGAGGCCCAGTGAGCTGGATTGCTCAGGTGATAGAGCAAAGATTTAAGCTTCAGTACATGGAAAGTAGCTTCAGGTGAACCTGAGCTCGGTCCTTTGTTCCCCAGGTAGAAAAGCATAGGCATCATATCGGGTTAAGTATGCAGGAGCTGTAAAAGCATACTGCTGCAGACCACTGTCCTACATGCCAGTCAAAAAAAAGTAGCCATTTGAATTTATATCAGCAAGTACTTACGAGCCAATGACTGGATCATTATTACAGCTCAGCAATGTTATGCAGCAATAACCGGAATCTACTGAACTGCCAGGTTACACCTCCATCCGTCATCAATGGATTTTTTTCTTCCCTGTTGGCATGAGCATATTCCAGGAATGAATGCCAAGATTCATTGGGTTCGAACTGTCAGAGTGGTTCAGGGAGCGTGAGGAATCATTTTCACATATGAGTCGATCACCACAGAGTTGTGACTTTAACTTCATTGAAGGTCTTTGGGATGAGCTGAAGGAGGCTTTATGGAGGCTCAACTCACTTGTCAATACAGGATCTCGGTGATTAATGAATGCAAATCTGGATGAAAATAAAGGATGAGATGTTACATAAGCCTGTGGAAACAATGCCATGACAAATGAGCACCATAATCAAAGCTAAAGGCAGTCCAACGAAAAATTCAAATGCCGACTTCTTTTTTTGTCCAGGCAGTGTATATGGTTGTTTTTCGTTTGTCAGATTTCTCGCCGTGCTCTGATTCGTCTTCATTGTGCCCCCTCTTCCCCCTGTCTCCCTCAGAGCACCCCTCCCTGGGCCGGAATGCTCACACACGGTGTGAAGCTGAGGCCTGTCCCCATACAGAGCCTGTCGGAGGTGGAGCGAGCGCGGCTTCAGGAAGTGGCCTGTGCACACCTGGAGGAGAAGGAGCTGGATTTCAAGATCAGTATCCCCCGAGGTGTGTCCGCATGGCTGGCCTATCACACTCACCCTCCCTGTCACACTTATCACAGTCACCCTGTCTGTCACACTCACCCTACCCATCACAACCCACCCTACCTGTCACACTAATCACAGTCACCCTGTCTGTCACACTCACCCTACCTATGACACTCACCCTATCTGTCACACCAATCACACTCACCCTGTCTGTCACACTCACCCTACCCATCACAACCCACCCTACCTGTCACACCAATCACACTCACCCTGTCTGTCACATTCACCCTACCTATGACACTCACCCTGCCTGTCACACTAATCACACTCACCCTGCCTGTCACATTCACCCTACCTATGATACTCACCCTGCCTGTCACACTAATCACACTCACCCTGCCTGTCACATTCACCATACCTATGACACCCACCCTACCTGTCACATTCACTACCCATCACAACCCACCCTACCTATGACATTCACCCTACCTATCAGGCTTATCTTACCTGTCACCATGAGCTTATCTGTCAGGCTCACCTTAGTTTAACCCTAACCCTAACTTTCACACTTACCTTACCTCTCACACTCAGCCTACTTGTCAGACTGAATTTCATCACACAAATATGTAGTATCTTAAAGAACATACTTACTATGAGAAAACGTTCCGGTTTAAAGTTTCAGGACAGCAGGTCAGACTGTGTGTCCTTCTCATTCATCATCACTGTTCCTCTATTTTTACACATTCCACATGTTCCATCATCAGTACTCTCCTCTGTCATATACACATTTTTCATAAAAAATCTCTAGGTTTGAAAGGTATTGATGTCTAGTTAATAAATGATTATTTACATCATAATGACTTTACTGCATGATCAGCCTGGTATTAAACGTGTGACATATGTGAACATTTAAAGACTGCATCATGACCCCCTAAACCAGGGGTAGGCAGCCCTGACCTTGGAGTGCCGGTATCCAGCAGGTTTTCTATCCTACCTGATGATTTACTATCTGGCTGGTCCATGAGAAACGAGGTAGGAAAACCTGCTGGATACCAGTATTCCAAGGTCAAGGTTGCCTCCGCCTGCCCTAAATGAAAGATCCATCAGCACAGCCTTAGAGGGACCAGAAGAGACAAGATCCAACTGGGCTTCAAATGTGTGATGGATGGGTCCACTTCACTGCATGGGGATATTGACATTTACTGTAACATCTGATGCAGGAATCAGAATAATAGACCATGACGGTCATTCTGCCTTCACATCCTTACCACTTTTAGAGCAGTGTTACTTTCTTGTGATTTTTATTTTCATTTTGAGTTCATCCTCGGAAGGAGACCCATAGAGAGCACTGCAGGCTCATGGGAGTTTTACTTGCACAAAAATGTTCTGAGAGCAGAATGGAAAATGATTGATTCTGAGAGATAACCAATAAGATTGTAAAGGAGGTGGGACCAAGACATCTGATTGGTTGGTCCTGCTTCCTCTAGTTGCTTGGACCCCCCTCCTCTACAAATTGAATCAGTCATTTTTTGTTCAGCCCTCAGAATATTTCTGTGTAAGTAAAACTATGAGCCAATGGCAAGCTCGCTGGCATGTTTATTCTCTGTTACCATGTTTTCCTTTATGTTTTCCCTCAGGAGGTCATAATCCACTACAGCAGTGTTTCTCAAATGGGTCCTCAGGGAGTTGGGAGGGAGCAAAAACTGGGACCATCTGGGGGGGCCCCGAGAATGGGGTTGGGAAACAGAGCCTTAAAGTAGCAGCTGTTGCTCCGCCCCCTTAATCACCAGCCCGTATGCTAAGCTACGCTGGCAGGTTAGCTGACATGTAATGCTGGCTATTGTGCTGCTCATGGAAACTAGCGTTTCATTTCCTGCTGTCGTGAGAATTTGACCTGGCCCAGATCTTCCATAAGGATCTTTGGGCATTCCTAGACACAGCAGTGTGAACGTAGCAGAACTTTGGATAGACAGCAGAGAAGAATCCTTATGGAATATGAAAAGCCCCTTTTGAAGTCCACAGGGGTTAAAACAGAAGCAAACGGTTTGTTTGGTCATGGGCAATAGCTCATGTTTAAGAGGGATGAGCACAAGAAAGGTCATTTCCATGCTTGTTCCATATTTATTTTAATGACTCAATTGTTTGTCTGAAAGCCATGGTGATTCAGTTTGAAATACAGAAACTCATCCCTATGCTTTAGAATGACAGATGTCAATTGCATCCTGCCTGATTTATTCTCATACTCTAGTGAAAACAATTAGTGCGCATGATAGTATATCTAAAATATTTGCATTTCAAACATGATGTTATTTGTTGAGCAGCGGCTTAGCGGTCAGCACTGGGGCCTCACGCAGCTGGGGGTGCATATCTGACTCTGCCCTCTGCTCTTTAGTGAACATGTTTGGTAACATTTTACATCAGTGTTTCCCAGTCTGGTCCTTGGGAACCTACAGACAGTCCGACAGGGAGCTGGGAGGGAGCGAAAACGTGGACCGTTTGAGGTTCCCCTAAGACCAGGTTGGGAAACGCTGCTTTACATTAACAGCACCTTTATAAGCAGCATGTACGTATACCGTACCATCCTAACAAACCTTGACACCTTTAATATACATTAATAACAGACATTACAATTGTATTATCTTATAATAAGCGATGGACATAACTGGTATGCAAGTATGCATTCATCTTTAAAAACGATACGTGCGACAATCGATTGTTTGTAACAGCGCAAATGCGTACTCATTTTACGTGCATTTGTGCTGCTATGACAAGAAAATGCCTTGCATTTTAACCTGCATACAGCAAATGTAATGTATAAGTATAGTTATCATATAAAGATCAAAATGCATTATATTTCGTTTTCATATCAACACAAATGCACATAAAATAAGTACGCATTTACACTGTTACCACAATCGATTGTCATGTGTCGTTTTTAAAGGTGAATGCGTATTTGCGCACCAGTAATATCCATCCCTGCTTATAATGTTTGTTATTAATGTATATTAAAGCTGCGAAGGCATGTTAGGATGTTAAGGTGTACTTACATGTTGCTTATGGATGTTCTATAAATGCATTATGAAGGTGCTATACATGCTTTATTAATGCATTATGAAGGTGCTGTTAATGTAAAGCATTACATGATGTTTTCTTCATATTTGTGTGAGTTTCTTCCTACTGGCCAGGCACATACAGTTAGGTGCTGCCCCCCCAGTTGTAGGTGTATGATTCTGAGTACGAATGTGTGTTGGAGTCTGTGCAGATCTGTACTGGATCCATCAGCTGTAGAGAAAATGGTTGGATTGATCATATATGTGACATATATTGATTCATGCTATATTTCTGGTGATCAGTGAACATTGTTGAGACACCACAACACACAACAATGAAATATGTCCTCTGCATTTAACCCGTATGTGACACTGTGACAAAGCAGAGGGCAGCTAATTCAGCGCGTGGGGAGCAGTGCTTGGGGGCGGTACCTTGCTCAGGGTACCTCAGAAGTGCCTTGCTGGTCGGGGATTCAAACCAGCAATCGTTCAATTTCAAGTGCGCTTCCCTAACCATTAATCCACCACTGCCCACTATTTGTTAACGGACTAATTAAAATAATGAATTTGCTGCATGATTAGCAGTTGCTAAGGTAAATTCAAGAGACATGCCTGGCACTGATATCATTCTCTTCTCTCCAGCAGTTCTCAAGAGGACAAAATCACTGCGCAGGAGGTTTGATTCCTTCTCCAAAGAGAGGAAGGATAGAGGTGAGTCCCAGATGCGCTGTGGATTCACCCCAACTCCTGTACTGTAATGGATCTGCACCCTCAGAAATGCATCAGAGGAAGTGCTGCACTACACTAATTAACCTGCTGGAAGATGCGATTTAACAGAAAGAAATGTAGGATATCTTTATATGGATATATTATATATATAGGGGGCGGCATGGTGGTGCAGTGCTTAGCACTGTTGCCTCACACCTCTGGGACCCGGGTTCGAGTCTCCGTGTGGAGTTTGCATGTTCTCCCCATGTCGTCATGAGGTTTCCTCTGGGTACTCCGGTTTCCCCCCACAGTCCAAAAACATGCTGAGGCTAATTGGAGTTACTAAATTGCCCG
>JAODJX010000134.1:58127-72578 GCA_026776945.1 Isichthys henryi | reverse complement strand
ATTAATAAGACCTTTGTGCACCCCCCCCCACCCCCCCCAAGACAAACATTCACTCCATCTCATCTGCAATCCAGTTCCACCCTGGAAATTCTCCCGTTCGCTTCGTAAAAGGTTTTCATGTAGTGCTCAACAGGTAGTTTTAATCACAAAAATATAAATATATATAGAATATATGCAGGATGTAACTGTAAAAAGCAGTGTGTGTGTATCGCAGACCCACGTCAACGGCGGAACTTGAAGATCGGTGTCTCTCAACCCAGTCTTCAGTGGACGTGGGAGGGAGCACATACATGGACCGTCTGGGGGTCTCCGAGGACCGGGTTGGGAAACACTATTATAGAGGACGGTCTGGGAAAACAGCTGCACATGTGAAACAAAAGCCACTATTACTGCCCTGTAGCTTTGTGTATGTTATGAGGAATTCGAGGAGTGGGCCCATTTGGGGCAGTGTGGTTCTGCTCACCAAACACCACAGTGGTGGAGGTAAAGTAGGGGGCAGGCGACCCTGGTTCTGAATGGCCGGTACATAACAGGTTTTCCATCCTACCTGCTCTCTGATGAGTCACACCTGATCTCGGGCAAATAGTAACTCATCACATAGGATAGAAAACCTGCTGGATAGCGACACTACAAGATAAGCACTGCCTATCGCTCGGAGAGAGCATCTCCACCAGTCAGGTTACAAAAGTCACGGCGAAGTATTTCACTAATCTGTAATCTGTAGGTTGGTACTCAGTGAGATAAGCTTGGAATTGTGACACTTCTTCACAACTGACTTCTACATCAATGACAGGTAAGTTACACCTGCAAAGAATTATGGAGGAACAGGCCAAGCACCTTACATTCTTGCTTAAAGAAGATGTCTTAGTGTCATAACCAAAACTGCCATTATTTACAGTCATTTTCGCAAATAAGAACATCTGGCCACGTTACCTCAAAATTACCTTAACGACTAGCAGCACATTTATGTTTGAGAATGTAACGCTGAAAAAACGTTCATAATACGATGGTCAGTGGCATGGTACAGTCTTAAAGCAATGCTCACAGGGGTTCAGCAGAGAGAAGAATAAATAAATAAAAAGAATGACAACCAAGCGTCCAGTTACATTCCAAGACACATCTGCAGCGGAGAGGCGGAGCTGGAGCTGTGCAATCCCTGCATCCGAGACAGCAGGCATCTCCAAAGCACGGCATGGCTTCTGTCCAACGTCCTGCTGACCCTGTTTCACGAATCCCGCAGAGAGCGGCATTCAGGCAGGGCGGCGGAGCGGAAAGCGCTCCACCATGCGTCCGGTGAATACGCTGACACATGCAGAATGCGTCATCTGGCCAGTAGCCCAGGGCTGGGAGCCCTGGCGTCGACATGATGCCCCCCCGCCCCATGTGAAAGTGGAAGTGGCCGGCACATTGCAGACGTGGGCATGTTCGACATGTGCGTGTCCGCAGGTGGGATGACCGGCTCCCCTGCCTTGGCCGGCGCTACGCTGCATCTGCAGTGAACCCTCGTTGTGGCGATTAACCCAGTCCACACCTCCCAGTGTGGGTGCAGTTCACACACAAAGAGAAAGTTCCTCATGGGTATCCCTTGGTTTAACACCCCGTGCAGTCGTCAAGCAGCATCCACACTGTAGAGCACGTCTGAGCTCACAGCGGAGGGTGACGCAACAGGCCAACTACAAAATCCAGTGCAGGGCGTAGAGGCTCACCCTCTGGTCACTATCTCCCTGACTCAGAGGACCTGCACTGCTCCAGTGAGACGACCTGATCTCTGGCACTTACCCTGCACTGCACTGGCCCCAGAAAGAAGCAGTGTCCTGCCTGGCAGCCACCACCATGTTTCAGTCTCTGGACTGATAGAAGAGGATGTAACCGGACTCGGAGTTCTTCGAGATGTCTGAAGTGAGTCCGTAGAACTCCTCGATGGCCTGGGCGTCGATTTTCTGTACAAGCGAGGGACGGTGGAACATGAGTACGTGTGGGAGGGAAGGAGAACTCAAGGAGCTGGAACGTGTTGCAACTAATCTGCACCAGATACCAAAGCCATGTGCACACCCTCATCATTTACTTTGAAGATTAATTTTGAAGAGTTTATAAGCTACAATTCTTTGCTCAGTATTTCTGTGGGAACACAAGATACACATTCATTATTACCTTGTCTAGCACATTTCTCACAGGAGGCGGCGGCATCTTAAGACCTGTCTGAATACTCAAGACAGATGGTGCACCGGCCGGTCTTTGGGGGCACCTCAATCTTTAAGAGGATGTTCTACTGTACATCTGCCTTAATCCACACAAAACCTCGTAAATCACCCATAGACACAAGACCTGACACCAAGTGACCAAGCTGTATGTTGTAGCCAGACCGTTTATAAACAGACATAAGAACGTGTGACAGACTTTTCCATCACTCTGTAATGGGGGAAGATGCTTCTAATCCAAACATTTCCTCTCCAAGTCAATAACAACCTGAATTAAAAGCCCGTCTGCTTAGTATCACACCAAGCAGAATCACCGTGACATGATGGCCAGACTTACCTCCACGATATCGTCATCAAACAGAAGCCAGAAGCCATGGCTCTTCACGATGGTGATGTAGTGACCTCGGTTTGGCCCGCTGTCAAAGAGGACACAACCTCCGTATTAGGTTCACGAGCAGGGAGGGGCGGGGCTTAAGTGCGACAGGTGGCGGAGGAAGCCCACCTGCCGCAGTGCACCACCACGGCCACCAGGTCGTAGAGGCGGTCGGGGTTGGTGGCGTCTCCCGATGTGTTGAAGAGCCGCAGTTCCAGCGGAAAGACAACACGGTAGGACAGCTTGGTGTAGCGGTGCAGCTGGTCCATGTACTTGAACCTCTTCAGGTGCAGAGCTAGGATCATGGGCAGCTTCTTCACCCGCATCCTGGAGGTCAGAGGGTGGAACATTACAGACCACGCAACATAGACCGACCGACCGCCGGTGCCACACAGACTGACCAACTGACCGACCATCTGCCCACGCCACAGAGACCGCCCACCCATGCCACACAGACCAATCACTTGTCCACGGTACACAGACCAACCAACCGTCTGCTCATGCCACACAGACCAACCTACTGGCCATACCACACAGACCACCCACTTGTCCACGGTAGATATAGCTCACCAACCATATGCCTGTGCTACACAGACTGACCGACCGCCTGCCCACTAACCATACAGCTCTGGAAAAAATTAAAAGACCACTCTATATTTAAAAAAAAAAAAAAAAAAAAAAAATCTGCATTTTTAAATCCTGGTTTAATCCTGGCTCAGCTGGCAAAAGTCTACACTAAGCAGCAGGTGTTTTCCAGGTTCAAGGTTTCTAAGACAGCAGGACACCAGAACAAAGTGAAGCCGGAGACACTGAGAATGATTATAAATCAGTCAAGCAGAGGGTAGAAGCAACTTTCCAATGGCAGAAGTGATCATTAACTTATCCGACAGTTTCCCATGAAACAGAGAATGACCTCAGGTGACCTTCAAATGGAATGGGAAAGGGTGTGAAGTCCACTGCTAGGATAGTTCCTAAGAGGCTCCTAGAAGCAGAACCGAAGTTCCATAAAGCAACAAAGAAGCGCTTCATTAATGATAAGCACAGAAGAGCCAGGCGGCAGTTTGCGGAAAAATATATATTATTCATAGACGCACACCCTGAAATTGATAAATGAGTGAAACAAAAAAAATGTGCTGTTTTCTAGAGCTGTAATTGTGAAAAGGAACACAGGACAATAAAATATCCTCAAACACGGTGAGTTTAATAACAATGTATCACGTCCTCTGTGGCGAGGAAAATTCCCAGTATCAGCACTAGTCATCCTGTCGTGTGAAATGCTGAAACGGATTTATGCCAAAACGCAGGAGGGGAAAACCGTCATTAATCAATGATCAATATGCAAATAGATCTGCTGTCAAATTTAGAAAGGGACAGAAAAACTCGTGTATTTCTCCTTATTTTAAATACCCTTAACGCTGCCTTCAGTTATTTAACCTTCAACTTCTCTGGCAACTCCAGCGACGCCAATGATAAAAAACTTAATATTTCATTTCTGCCTTGAAAATTTGAAACTATAAGCCAGTGCAGGCACACTCACCTCTTCTGGGCTTCCTGTTTACTCCGACACTGCTCACAGTAGTACTTGTACTCGCTGCACAGCGTCTCCGTGTTGCTGAACCCTCTGCCCTCAGAGAAAAATAAGCAAAATAAAGCGGCATTCTGGGACCCAGCCATGTAGAGGCAACCCGCAGAGGGGCTCACGCTCACCTGAGGCAGTGCGTGATGGACGTGTTCTGCTCCACGTCCACCGACAGATCGAGGAAGTCCTCATCTTTGCTGCTGACCTGCGGAAGGCGGGGCCACATAAGTCACATGCCCCCAACACCCGGTGGGTGGAGGCACATCACTCACTGCTAACAGTACAGCGATGGATCCCCTCATTTATTTATGGCTTAAAGCTGCAATAAGATTCACTGAGTTTTACTGGACCACTGTACAATTGTGCCCTTGAGGGGTAAAGTGGGCTATCCCACATTTTTGACCCCTACCCTCTTTTTATTGAATATTTTCAATTGGATAAGTTACTATCATCTAAGTCATACCTCTGTGCTACCTATATATATGAATTGTAGGGTATAGGCACACTGATTTTTTTGAAAAAATTTGAAAAAATTTCAACTTTGGAGCTCATTTTCTCAAAACTTTGTTTTTGTGGGATAGCCCACTTTACCTCTCAAGGGCACAATTCTGAAATGACAAGTTGCATAACAGATATGTCCAAGGGAATTCCAATTTTTAAGCCCAGCTCTCCAATTCCACCAAATATCTTTCAAAATTGAAATCCATCAATTGTAGAATGGCGAGAGTGTTAGATTTCCATCTCCTCTCTGCCTCCCTCCTGCATCGCCACCTGACCTCCTCCCCCCTCACCGCTTCGCAGTTGAGGCACCGGGTCTCATTGGTCAGCGTGCCCTGGAAGATCTCATGGACCCAGGTCTGCTGCGTTCTCTCTTGTTCCTCTGCCTCGGTGCTGTTCCCGCTGCCGCCCCCTCCGCCATTGGACACCAGCTTGCCGTTCTGCTGCCTCTCCTGACTCTTCTCCTCCAGCAGGAGATCGGCGATGGTATTGAGCAAGTAGTTGAGGAACTCGTGAGCATCTTGCTGCATGTAATTGTCGAAGAGTTCTGGAGGAGGACAATGGGATTACCAGGGGCGACGAGGAATATTTCTGACTACAACAGCCATCAAATTATAACGGAAATGTTAACGTAGCCAAACCCAGGGCCAAAGAAAGCAATGCAGAGTTTAATTTTAGAACTGATTAATACTATGAGGTAATGTACAAAAAAAACTGCATGCATGATTTCACACAGAGGGAGTGTGTAATGCAGGGGTGGGCTATCATCCATAATGGGCCAGTGTGTGCGCAGGTTTCTGGGATAACCTTTAATACAGCTGTTAAAACCCAGGTGGGAGGACTCCTCGGCCAATTAGTCCTCTAATTAGTCATCTAATCTAACCCAATGGCCCTTTCTGGATAAGACTGGCCACCGCTGTTGTAATGGAACTGATCTTTCTCTGAACTCTTTAGGTCAGTTAACATAAGGATCATCTGAAATAATGCAAAAGGGGCAACCTGTTACCACTGTTAGAAAATCTAAATGTTTAACACAGTGATTCTCAACCCATGGGTCGCGACCCAAATTTGGGTTGTGGCAAGGTCTGAAAGGGTCACGAGGCAGAGTTGGAAATGTAAGCATTTTAAAGCCGGGAAGCTCCTATGCTGATCCACGATCAGATTTCCCAACCCCAATCCTAGAATTATCCTATATAAACGGATCCTGGGTCTGCAAATGCTTAGCGCAAAACTAGTGAACACTCAACCAATCCAAGAAGCCAAACCAGACCCTTAATGTAAAATTCACTGGCACAACCAATCGGATTTGTGCGATAGGCATCGATTGGCGTCAACTACAGAATGCACTGAGTGCTTGATCATAGTATTAATTTAGACCTGTACTTAGTATAGGGTCGCAAGTAAGCCGGCATGGAAAAGATTGTGTCTCAGTGCAAAAAGGTTAAAAACTACTGGTTGAGCATAAATACACCTTTCGTTTTCCAAAAAAAAGTACCTTATAGACTGTAAACAGAACCCTCCCCCCATTCCCCCCCCGACACAGACAGCAGACACACTCATCCTCCTTCACTCACACCCTGTTGATCTCACCGTTCTCTTTCCGCAGCCTGGAGATAAACTTCTTGGGCGGGATGACGCCCACCTTCTTCTTCTGCGTGGCGATGCTGTTGAACAGGTCGGCCAGGCAGGTGAGCAGGCTCTCCTTTCGCCGTGGCTGCATCTTGTAGGCCAGCACCTTCTCCCTGAATGGCCGGCAGAAGTACAGCGCCTGTAGAACTGAGTTGCAGTAGCAGGTGTTGCCGAACTGGAACACAAGGGCAGACAAGAAAGAAATCGGTCATTAAGGGGAGAGCTGGATGCAGCCAAAAGCAACTCATCTGGAATAACATGAGGGAATTAATAAAGGGGTGGAAAATAAAATAAACCAATGGCAGAAAACTAAATGGTGTTTACACTTGGCTTTTAAATGTGTCCTGGGCAATTGGATCACAAGTGGATAGTGCTAAATACGAGTGTAAACGACCATCACGACGCATTGTGACCCGATCAGTCAAACCACTAGCTGAGGTGGACAGGGACGCATTTGACCATGTCTTTTGTAGTGGGAACGTTAATGCAACAATAACACAGTAAATATAACGCAGAAGGCATTCAAATCAGGACGAATAAAAACAATGAAAACATAACTGCATAAACACACAAGCATATAAGGGCAGGGAATTTAATTCGGAGACAATATGATGGATTACAGAAGGCTGGGGCATCCAGATGGTTAATAATGGAAGTCGGGTAAACAGTTTATTACCCAGTAACGTCTTGCATTAGGAGACAGGGATTTTCATAAGGCAGTTTCACTTTAATTTGTCTGTAGGTCACTACAGCTTGTCTAAAAATAAATCCCGGCTTTTGGGAGCAGCCTGTTCTCCGGTCCGGAGCTGGCTGGCAATCTCAGTGCCATTCCAAGGGTCCCTACGCAGGGCACTCATACTCTGCCTCACGACCACGCTAAGAATAAGCCAAAAAGAGGGAAAATCCAAAGTTCGAGGTCACGGCCAAATATTCTGGCAATAGCAGGTCTGACTTTGCTCTTGGAATAAACTCTCTTATGCAATCTGATATACCTTAAACACACCAACGTATTATATTGTGCTGGAGCACAGCAACACAAAGGTCTACAGAAGTGTGTGTGGACAAGGTCATGCATTAAGATAATCAAATCACAAACCACGTGCAGTTAAGATAAAGGGGACTAAACCACTAAATGATTTAACCAGGTACTGAGATAATCCTGTGACATTCTTTTTAAACATGGGACTGCTGTGAGGTGGCTTAACCTATATAAAGTCTGAGGAACACTGGAAATATGTCGTTTTCAGTACCCACTAAATAAGCACACAAAGGTGAAATGAAGAACAGTTCAGTACAAGTGAAACAACCGGACTGGGAAACGACATTAATATTTTTGTAAGGTAATCGATAAAGGAATAAGAGTTACTTTGAACAGTTACCAGAGCAGACAGCCCTACATGGACCTGACGTGACAGCAGAGTCGGGAAAGACGGAAAGCCATCATGCGCCGTAAGCAAACACAGATGTGCATTCAAGCTTGTTTGTAACGGCACCCAATGCCTGTAAATACAAACTACTCAACGATGCCGACTTGTGAATTCTAAACAGCACCTAGAGCATCCCTAAATACACCAACACTGCTGCGATTTAAAATGATTTTACCATTTACCACTCAACTGATACTAATATTGCTCAACGTAGCACCCATTTTTGGGGTGGGACTAGAGAGGGGATTGGGCAAATAGAAATACAGCAGACTTGCATGACACTTACATTCACCAATCCAAAGTAATGTTCATTTACAGGAAACTGTTCTGGTCCAATCTCCTTCTCCAAAGCAGAGGCATTGGCGCCCTACATGACAAAAAAAAAATAATAATCAAATATAAAGAAACAGCTTGTGTCAGGGGTAAGAAAAACTTAAACCTTCACCGTCCCAGTAACATGAATCAAACAGAATAGCAGAAACCTTAACCATCACCACGGCTTCTGATATGACATTTTGGACGTAAGAGGAGATCATGTTACATGCAAGTGGCATTCTGTGTAGATATATAACCCACATCCAGCTCCGGGTCCTTTGTTGATGACGCAAAGTCACACGCAGTCTGACATGCAGGACATGGTTGGAGAGCCTCCCGGCTGCCGTGTAGTCTGCTCTCCACACCAGACAATCGGCAACCCCTGCATGCACGCTCGGTCGATGCGGGGAAGTTGGTATTGCTCCGAAATGCCCCAAATCCTTGCTGCTTTTCAATAAATCACGTGACAATGCCTGCGGGCTAAGATAACATTCGAGCCAGACGTATTGGCCGACCGCCGCCAGGAAGAGAGGATGCTGGATTACTGTGCCTGTGATGTGATCCTTCAGCTGAAGAGCTCCGACTCTCAGCCAAACCGCAGAATTCAAGTGTCTTTAAAAAAAAAAAAAGATACGTAGCATCTTACACGGCCCAAGGCACCCCTCCGTTGTGCCCGTCCATATCGGGATCACACCGCATGTTCGGGCTATGCAAAGGTGTGAAACTGCTTGAGAGGTTAAACACCCCGCAAAAGGCTGCAGGAGAGTCTGGGAGCAGCAGTCCCGATGCGGGTTTGGCACGCAATCACCGCACACTGCGCTCTACCAGGGGCTGGATGGTAAAATAACGCTGGCGCTCTGGAGGGCATCGTACCACGCAAGCGACGGGCTTCATAAGAGCTGCACCAGGCCGCCTCAGCACGAAGGGGAAAGCGGGCCGCCGGAATACCGGAGCAGAAATGCGAACCTTTGCTTCAAAAACTCATAACCGGTATGTGTGGTTAGAGAGCCGGCAGTGCAGGCAGACGGTAGGCGCCTGCTAACCGCTAGCCGCTGGGGTAAGGTGACCGGGCCGGGCCGTCCGCTGCTCGGCCCTGCAGCTGGTGCATAACGAACACACTAAATACGTCTGACTTTAACGGTTTCCGCAATAATAATAAAAATAACAGTAAAAAAAATAATAATAAAACTACAATAACGACGAGCGCAGGTGGTGGGTTCACTTCCTGAAAGCGTCGCCCTCGGAGCCTCACTTTGCCCCAGCCGCGGGCCCGCAAAGCAGCAGGAGCAGCGCGGTCTCCGGCCCCCGGGGCTCTGCGCGCGGAGCGGCGTGAGAAGCGCTTACCATCGTACAAATCGAGGCGATCTTCCGGACTGTCATCAGTATTTCCATCCGTCCGCCGCCATATTGGACCGAACCCCCAGTTTAGACCGTGACAGCCGCAACGGCGGGAGTTCCGGGACGAAGCTCCCAGCGAAAACGAAAGCGGGGAGTGTCGCTGGGAAACGCGTCCGGCGCAGACGCCCTCACCACGCCCCCCCCCCGCCCAACATCTCCAAATTATACCAAAATTTATCAACATCATGCAATCTATATTACCTATTATCAACTACTTAATTGCATAAAATATATATATTACTTTGCAATAATCCATATACGCTAAAATAGGCGTGAAAACAAGACAGTAATAAAACAAGAAAAATAGTCCCATAAATAGTAAATTAGAATAGATGCAAGTAGAATTGACTGCTTTTATAGTTAGTGTACAGGGATGAGACGTTTCAAGAATTACACCTCCGACTATAAGGGTGGTGTTACTGCTTCAAATCATGGGATTAAAGTTAGGTACCGACCAAACACAAGCAGTGCCCTATAAATGATGATCCCGACGTGATTCGAACACGCAACCTTCTGCTCTGGAGTCAGATGCGCTACCGTTACGCCACGAGATCAATTTCATTGTACGGTATGAGGTCCAGATTCCAGATACAATACTGTTCTTAGTGTTCATACAGATCTGATATGGTAAACGCTCAAAGCTATGGAATAAAAAATTAGATCATGACTGCATGAATTAGTCTGGATATGGGTCGGGGTGGGGGGAGCAATACAATATGCTTTCGTTGGAGCCAAAATCTCTATAGCAACGCCCCTGACCGTTACTGTAATAAAAGTGTATGCCAAATTAGTGGTTCAGTCGGTCAATTCTGTGCTACTTTTCATTCTTATGAGTTTTTTTTTTAATCAAACGGTCATTTTACATTGTTTCAAAATGGTTTCTAAGACTGTGAACCTGAACTTCAGTTTTTATATGTTGCCTATGTTATATTTATAGATATGTAGATATTTGTAGATAACTGAATGCTGTATGGAGACAAAATCTATATGCTATAATCGAAAAATGTATGCACATTTTTGTGAAACGATACGAAAAATGATAGCATTGCCATTTTTTTCAAAACATTTTCACAATATGAGACTGCGCACACTAGGTGGCCCCATTTCTGCAGTTTCGGATCAGGTCAGTTTTGGGATGGGTAGGTTACCTGCTTGAGCAAACCTCGGAATTAAGTTAATGCCTGATGTAAGTGAGCCACATTATTGTTGCATAATTAAATTAATGAATGTAGTCTAACGTGTAGAATCGGCCTCAAACTAGCATACTGTATTTAATAATTAGACGCTTTGTTAAGGTGTAATATACAATATCCATATTAAAACTATTTCATTTAAACGGTTAATATTATAATGTTATTCATATACATTTATTTTAACTATTAATAATACTTTATGGACCATTTAAAATTCCAGTGATGTTTCAATTCAGTATTTCAAGTCCTAAGTGAATTCACCCAACATCTATATCAAACATCTGCTTAGAAAATGGTTGAAGTAAGCCTGGCGTTTCACTGGGAAAAAATGGATGTGGAGTATTTAAAATAAGCAGCATGCCCTGGGAGGTGAGCAGCGGAGGTCTGCTGTATCAGCATTTCTTATTAGTTATCATGCAGCGTCCTTGTCAGCGATCTCCTCTCGTATGCAGTCCCTCCTCGCCAAGGCTGACGCCTTAACCATTCAGCATAAGCTAAGAATAATTCCAGTACGTTTTGCTTCTTTCCACAGCTTAGATGTTTTTCATCAGGACGAACGCTTTATTCTGGACAAACGGCAGAGGGCTGCTTAAGTTATAAAGTATCTTTGACAGCCGGCTGACTTTTCGGCGCCCCGGGAAGCGGAGAACCCCCCGACTTAAACAGTATTGGCCGGGATAAATGGTTATTGCTGCCGGCTGTACAAGAACAATGACTAGCGGTTCCAGTGGCTTTTTGCTAGTTCCCATACCGGAATATCCCGCGTTGGACCCCCAACCTTATAAAAACATCAAGATCGTTGTTCTCGGCGCAAGTAATGTCGGAAAAACAGGTAAAAGATGTGTTCATGCTACAGTGAACTGGTCCAGAATTTATATCTCACATCTGTATTACAGCTGAATGCAGTTCATTTAATCCAGGACCGCAAGCTAAACGGTTATATCTTTATAGTGGCATTTTCTACTTTATGTCCAGCATCATTACAACTTTTACATGAAGACGCTAGTCTCAACGGAGAGCTCTGCCAAAACGCGTCGCCGCGCTTTTAATTGTCGCGAACAAAATTCAATTTTGGATATTTAACATTTAAAAAAGGGTATTAACGAGATTCCTGACCATGTTCAATGCATTCTAAATTATAGAGATCTTTGGGGAGAGTACGGCAATTTGATTCGATAAAATAAAATGGTTGCTGTAAGTCACATAACACTGTTGAACAAAACACATTTATTTAAGACGGAGGCAAATGTAGGACTAGAATTAGTTTATTTTTATTTATTTAACTAACTGCCTATTTGTGTTTTTGTCTATTTCTTTATTTGATTGATTGATTTATTGATTGATTGATTGGATTATTTCGTTCTTTTCGTTCCCAGCATTGATAGTAAGATTTCTGACAAAGAGATTCATTGGGGATTATGAAGCAAACACAGGTTAGTTGTGTAAATATCCACTTCAAAGTGTGAGAGAAACATCATCTAAGCCAGCGTAATGTGAACAGAGATTCAGCTAAGCTTTGTTGAATTTAATGTACTTTTATTATTATTTTAGGTGCTCTATATTCAAGGACTGTGAATATAGATGGAGAACAAATGTCTCTACAAGTTCAAGACACCCCTTGTGTATCTCTGCAGGTAAATCATTTACAGAGGTGCACACATATACCCTCTCTTGCTACAAGTTGCTATTAAATCTAACTATAAAATTAGCTTATTGACTGGAAAATATCTTTCTTCCATAAAAGGCACATGTCCAGTAGTGTAGATTCTGATTGGTTGCTTTTTCAAGTCACTTGTTTACATGCATTGATGTCATTGGCTAATAGTACAGACACATGATGCAAATGTGTTATGTTTTTTTTTTTTGCATAACTCATTAATAATGTTTGTTTTTATTGGGTTGCCTATCAGAGTCGGCTTCCATCCCTGTTCTGTCCCTTAGCCCAAGCGTGTTCATGTTCACTGCACAGCTCACTGGATTGAGTGTGCAGCTCACACTCATCATGTCTCCAGTTGTGGGTTTGAGACTGGCCAAAGGACAGCCTCAGCTGTTTTGTTTGTTCGTTGTGTTTCAGATTCCCATAATGTTTGTTACTGGTTCTTTGCTTCCCTGTTTTCGTTGGCCCTGCCTGTGTCTGATTTAGATTTTTTTTTTTCCTCTTTTCCTACTATAGTCATTTCTGTTATGTTCCCTCGTCTCCAGTGCTTCCCTGACTTGCTGATTGTTATAGTTGCTTGTGCTCATTTAGTGTTTCCGCTCCCACCTGTTTCTCATTGTTCCTGTTCCTCTGCCGATTGGTTAATTGATTATTAGTTGCACCTGTTCCTTGTTCGCCCTGGTGTTCCTGTGTATTTAAGTGCTTGCCTTTGTTTTACTCTTTTTCGTGAGTCTTTGTGAGAAGTTGCTCTGCCTGGTTTTCTAGTCCTGCTCCCTGTCTAGCCTGGCTCCTTAATTAATGGTTTCATTAGTGTATTCTTATTTTTCCCAGTTTGTTTTTGACCCCTCATGGCCTGTTATTTAGTGACTTTACTGGTGTGTGTCTTTTTTAGTTTCTTTAATAAACCCCTTTGTCTTGGAGCTGTAAGTGGATCGTCACCCTTGTTTCCAACCTGTGTGATGCCCTGCTGTAACAGAATGACCAGCTGCCTGCTAGTCAGAACAGGGAGGGAACACAATGGGGCAGGGTCAGATGGGTGCCCATCTTGACAATCACCCATACTATGCAGTGTATTTTGGACAATTATCTTTTTGGACATAAGTGTTCCTTATTTGTTTCACATGAGAGAGGCTCAGACACCTGAATTGTAAGCGTTTTAACCTGGTTTCGCAGAAGTCATCAAATACTCTTGATAATAACTAGTGGAGAGGAGGTGAGGAGTGCCGGCTGATCACAGCGTGTGGCTACAGTCCCCACATGATGAACCACCTCAGGGGGGCCGAGTCCATGTGCAGCTGTGCAGCAGGTGACACCTCAGCTCCACACTCGTTCCAGTGGAACAGAACAGTGCGAATATTTTTCCAGTAACTGGAGTGCCAATGCTGCCACCAACCCGTAATTTTTTCCCTGAAAGCTGGAGGATGTGTTTGTGTGGCTGGATGTAAATTAACATCATATTCATGGTGAAGCAGTCGCAGGCTAAGGGCTCAGTGGGGGTCGGATCACTCCTGGTATTTACAGGATTTGAACAAGCAACCCTCCATGTTTCAGCACAGACCCCTAGCCTCAGAACCACCTCTACACGGATAATAAATTCCAGTTCTGCTATTAAAGGGGGGAAAGTTAGGATGATTCTAAGAGCCCCTGAATGACAGGGCACCATGTTAAAACATAATTGGATTGGTCTGAGTTGGGGCCCATTATATGCTTTCACAGGGCCGAAAATCTATCCCAGCGCCCCTGATCACTACATCTACATCGGTATTATCAAAATTCATTACATTAATTTATATTAATTTTTTCCCGAAAACAAATATTACTCACATTCATTTTTAATGCATATTGTTTTGAAATATTTATCTACATCGCAATGTTCACCCTGTTTCCAAATTTAAAGATGAAGGTAAAGATGCATTTCCGTACAGGACGTGTACCTACGCACCGGTATAGGCTGTTCCGGCAAATCAGCTGACAGGAGTCTTTGGACCATGAAGCACAGGGAGCACATGCAAGCGCCAAACACATTAAAAAATGTCACAAATGTCTAAGAAAATGTTTAAAGGGCAAATCCAGGATTTTGAAGTAGTTCAGTTACATCTGTGTGCTAAGATCAGGGGTGGGCAATCTTATCCGCAAAGGGCCGGTGTGTGTGCTGGTTTTCGCTGCAACTCACTAATTAGGTCA
>JAODJX010000131.1:4600-25123 GCA_026776945.1 Isichthys henryi | reverse complement strand
CCCCCTCCCCCCGGCCACTTGTGCCCCATGAATATCTTGAGCTCAGCCATCTGATTTCTTCTGGCACCAATGTTACTGTATCCTTAGTCATTGGTGATTGGTGGCCTCATCTCAAAAACAACAGAAAGTTTAGTGTGTTTTGGAAATTTGCTCTTAATTTTAGGCAGCTGCTGTTGCATTCTTGAGCTATTTGCTGTTTTGTACCTTTCTGTACAGTGGATAAAGGTGTGGCTGACCAGCTGTTCCTCCTGCTGATTTCCTCAAAGTTGTTCTCTATAGCAATTAAACAGAAAGCATAGGATGGCATTAACTGAGATATTCTAGCAATATAGACAGAAATACACAAAACCCAGCAAAAATGCAAGTACAAATAATGAATCTGTAGAAAAGAGGAATGACAATAATAATATAGACAGAGTGTAGTTGTATAGATTATGGAGCATGGACACGATAAAGTGGCAAGAGAACTACATGTTTGTGGACCTTTTAGAATTATCTGGTTTTCTGCATTAATTGGTTATCTAAGTTACAATAATGAACAAATACAATCTTTTACGTTTTTACTGGCGGTGGGACCCTATTAAAAAATAATCTAATTAATTAGAAGCTTTGTAATTAATTAATTGAAATTAACCACATTTTAATCACATTTCAATACTTGACACGAGAAATAAGAAATTTAAGTTTGGTTGATGAATGAATCAATATAAATAAGCTTAAACTTCAAAATCTTGTTTATTTTCCAATCAGTCTACTACACAGACCAATAGATGAGTGCAGAAAACACAGAGCAAACTATTTTCAGAATACTGGAAATTTTGACCAAAAATACCAAAGTTCTGATTGACAACTGCTCCCATTTTCCAAACATTGTGTATGAAAAACCAGAAAAACCAAACAATCCCACTTCAGTCAAAAACTCCCTCAAGTATCCCTGGCCAAAAATAGTCTACCATCTAAAATGGTATAAGTAATTACCTGATAAGCTGTTAAGCCAGCAGTGTAAGCAGCTGCAGGAAGTCAAACGCATCCTATGTTACCTTTTTCACAGATCGCGAACCACTTAAAGCAATGCATCATGGTCAGATGGTTAGATGACGCTACAAAACGTCAACAGGCGTCACCATGTCACATGGTACAAAAACCTTTCGAGAGCAAGACGACTTAAGACATCGTGCAGCAGCTCTCAGCCGACTACACAAACTGGAACCACCTCTGTGATGACACAATTTTGCTCTTATTGGCTGAAGAGTTGTTACACGGATGACGTTTATATCCCAGGAAGTTCCGATGTGTTTATCTGCTGTTTCTCCCGAATATCACGTAAAGTAGTGAGAACTGGTTTTCAGTTAATTTACCTGGTAAAATGAAGTTTAAATAAATGACATACATGCTCTAATAGTACACATAGGTTAGTGGTTTGTTTATTGTTAATTACTGTAATGTTGCACTGCTTTATTTGTTTAATCATCCAGTCTGTGAAGGCATTCACGTAAGAATTACATTGTACTCTGTACATGACAGTAAAAACTTTTAAGCCTTGAAAATACATGTATTTGATGTTTTTGTTATTTTTTCCGTAATTAATTAATCGAAATTAACGCGTTAAAGTCCCAGCCCTAGTTTTTTTACTGATAACACACAAATTATTGGGTAACCCATTACGTTTACATTAAGGTTTTGTGTTCATGAACTTGCCCAACTGTGGGCTAATGTTGTCAGGGTTGGTGTCTGTCCATGCCTATCCAAAGTGTTTGGTACCCATTTGGACAGCAGGTGTTGTAACCATGCAGTCATAGGTTCAAGGCCAGCTTTACTTGTTTTGTTTGTTTATTGGTTTACAGTTTTTCTTTGTGTTTATTAGTTCGTTGCTTCCCTGTTTTAGTTTATCCTACTTGTGTCTGGTTTGATTCTGTTCTGCTTGTGTTTGTGTTCCTAGTTTAATTCCTTCCTAGGGGGTATTTTCTGTACATCCCTTAAATCGTCTGAGATCAATGTCTCATCTTGGATGAGTTAATGCCGGTGAAACTCATCTGAGATAAGTCAGTTTTTCAAACACAGCTATGTAGCAGATTAGTCTAGCTGGATCCATTCAACCGAGACGATTGCGCGCGCCTGTGCCCATATATATCAAGTCTAGAAAACTTGATCGGCAGGTCTCTCATTGGCTTCCACAAAATGTCAAAAAACAGGTGCAATTTTTCACGCGATCCAAGTAGAAACTTGTGTTAGAGGGGTATGATGAATTCAAAGATTTAATATGTACTAAAGGAAACACATCAAAAGCGGTCCAAACTAGAAAAGATGGTTGGCAAAAAGTGTCCGACAAATTAAATGTGTAAGTAGTTTTTAGCAATTGTATTATCTCTTGAATGTAGTGTTACGTAACCAATGTTTCATTATTATCTTATTGTCATTATTACAGATCAAATGCACAATCATGCAGGACATTGGAACAAGTTAAAGTGAAGTACAAAAATATACTTCAAACTGGTGAATACAACATTTCATTCACACACACATATATATATAGCCTAGCCCACTGAGCCACACGCTGTCCCAAAAAGACAGACATATCTCTGGATCCTTGAGCAAGGCCCTTAACCCCCAGCTCCCTGGATGCCCCAACAGGTGGCTGCCATTCACAGAAAGCTTGCTCTACAAAGAGCAAGTTGAAGGAGGCATAAAAAGGGATCAATCATTACATATATATATAGTGTGTGTTTCTTAATTTTATGTATATGAGATGTAGGAAATCTTTAACATTTATTAAATATTCATTTTGAAGCTAAGACGAAGAAGGCATAGAACTGTAATTTTACTGTGTATACATTACCTGCAATGGCATAAAACGCCCCTTTAATTGCCTGCACTCGCAGGTGTCCGGGAAAAACAATGAAAACCTGAACGAAATATTTCAGGCCCAAACAGACTTTGCGCATGTTCTGGGAAACTGTACTCTTTGATATATTTTCTGCACTGCCTATGGTATACAAAAAAATGCTACTTGCAAAATATCTCAAGGCAATGCACATTGTCTGTGTGACTTTGCTTAGTTGGACTTCTACTATATGGACCTAATAAATCTTTATGATATAATATTGCATCTCGGCTGAAGCGGTATCTTTCGAAAAGAATATCATCTGGCAACAATAAAGGATCTTGCCGAGCGCACAAATCCTTCTCAATTTGAAATTCCCTTCTTATTATTTGTGCACCGAATGCAATTGGTCACTCATCCATGAATGGCAAGGCCATGACTGAACAGATTTCCATGCACGGACACTGAGTAGGTGTGTGAGCTAATCCTTGTGTACATAGAACAAACCTGCTCTGAGTAGGTTTGAGGATTTGGATGTACTGCTATAACAACACATCCAGCAAGAGTTTAAAAAAACTGACAGATCCAGGATCATGCCAAATCGTCAACGATTACATCCGGCTAAACGAGTAATCCACGTATGAAAACCACACCCTTAGTGTTAGCCCACAGTGTTTGTCAGTGTTCCTTAGTTCCTAGGTTTGTAATTAATGGTACGTTCGATTATTTCTCTCCAACTCGGAGCTCGGACAAAATCATCACGAAAAACATCACTTCCTGTTGGAAACATGCCTCTTTTATGACGTTGATGTCGGACAGAATTTTCTTGTCCGAGTTGCCCCTGTGACGTAATTTCAACATGGCGGCTTACACACTCAACAGTAATTCTATTTTACAAATCTTTAAAAATGTTTATTTTGTTAAATGTATTAATAATTATAAATGTAATTGCACGTGTTTGATTTAGAGAATACCATATGGTGACCGTAAACAGTATCCTAGCATGCAATATCAGATTTTTACCAGACTAGTTAGTGTTTTTGGTTTGTTTGTAGTTTTTTTGCCTCTTGAAAAAAGAATGTCGCTATGAATGTACTAATATATTTTATAAAGCTTTTAATGTGGTTTGACTAGTTTGTATTTCTTGTTTGTTTGTCTCTCGGAAATAATAATCTTACTTCAAAACTGCTAAAATATAAAGCAACAACACAAAGCAGCATATTCATGGAGGCAGCCGTGTTTGTTCCGAGTTGTGGTAGCTCGAACAGGAGATTGTCGGACGTGATGTCGCTCAACTCGGAATTTCCGAGTTCTGAGAGATAATTGAATGCACCATTATTCCACCTGTTGTCCTATGCCTTAACTGATGAATTGATTGGATGGTCCTCACCTGCTCCTTGTTGCCCCTAGTGCTATACAACCACACCTGAACTTGTTAGTTGTTGCATTCAATGTTTTTAAGTGCCTGCCTTTGTCCTACTCTTCAGTCAGTCAATTTATTAGGCATCTGTGCTTTACCATGTTACTGTGTGTAGTTGCTTTGATTTGTCTTTCTAGTTCTGTTTTCTGTGTTGCCTTGTTTGTTCTAGTTATTTTTTTCTATTGATTTCTGACCCCCTGTGGTCTCTTTATTTTGTGGTTTCCCAGTGTGCCTTGTTTTTGTTTAATAAAACCCTTCTCTGTCTCAGAGCCACCGGTGGATCATCACCTTTATTCCCTGCTTTCACCATGCCCTACTGTGAAAAATGTAAGTGTTCTAAGCATGTTTAGGTAGGCTAGGCTGGGCTATGATGTTTGTTAGGTTAAATGTACTGTATTTTTTTCCCTAACGGTAGGTTTTTCAGAATGTAACCCCATCATAACCTGGGGAGAGAATGTGATGCAGAAAACTAGGTAATTCCACAGGGTTCACCTAGTTATTCTTTACCACTGTAATTACAGGAGTGATTATTTAAGGTAGAACTCAAAGATGCATTGAAAATCAATCTCCACAGTTGTCCTTGTATGCTAATGTCAGCCAAACTTCATATTTCTATTTGTGGTATGGTTGGTTTTGAGATGATGTGACTACCACAACCTTATGTTATACTTTTTTTGAAAGGGGGGGAAAATCCCTGTATCTCACTGACAATGGAAATGCACTCCTGTGGAAAGAAATGAGCCAAAGCTTAATGTTGTGCAATTACCTGCTTTGACCTGTAGGCGGGGCTGCTGCTGTGTGTTGGTTGATGTTGTGGTACAGGAGAAGGTGGGGCTACCTGGAAGGAGAAGCAGAAAGGATTCTTGAAATGTATAGTTAGGTAGGCTTTTGAGAAACCACTCTTAAAAGCAATGCCAATTTCAAGAAACTATTGATCATCCCGACTGTTAAATGCTGCTGTGTAGGGAGGTGACAGATGTATTAATCAGATTAACCAAAACTAGTAACAGCAAAATATACCTCTCATAAATACTTTAAACACAGAAACAGTTTCTCTAACTTTAGTTCACGGAAAGTACTTGGCTAAAATAGAAGCATGGATTGCATCAGGTATCTTGCTGTAGAATTTATGTATAAATTCATCTGTCTGTATATATAACATATATTGTACATTTTAGTTACGGTGACCTGATATTCCATGTCAGGGAGGACAGTTTCAGCTACTTAGTTTTAAAGCAGTTTGCAAAATCTGGACTCCTGTGCTTGGTTAAGGAGTTCAGTTCTTGTACATTGACCGGTTGTTTCTTTGACTGAAAGACTCATTCAGCTGTTTCACATTAATATTAGTGACACATGCATGATTATAGAAAACTGACCAATTAGCACATAGCAAGAACTCTGTGCTTAAGTTTAATTACCATTTCAATTAAAAGGCTCTGGATTTTACAGATCCTGTTTTGGCAGAAACACTGACATGGATTATCTGGTCACCCTAGTGTTAGTGTTGTGCAAATATGGCTTCTTACTCTCACGGAGGTAGTTGAGGTGTGAGAGGAGGATGTCAGTGTTAAACTCTGAGGTGAGGTGCATCAGGTCGTCTTTGGTCATTTTGCAGAGAGCCTTTCCATCCACCGAGTGGAAGAGAGACACATCGACGTCCACTAGGCAGTACTCTTTAATTGCCCACTCAAGCCACTGCCTCACGTGATCCTGCATCCACACCTCAGGGTCTGAAGATGGGGAAGGGGGAGACACCACGAGGCATACAGCCTAAGGCATGAGAATGTCTTCCAAGAAAACAAGGAGTCTTCAAATGATGTTGGGTAATGCAAAAAAATGAAAAATGTCTGACCCTTACATATTAGATAAGGATATAATTTGATTAAATAGAATCTGAGTATATGATATTAATGTGGTAAAACCATCGAAATGTAAGTCCACCAACATCACTATTGTGTCTTTTACCAAGACACAGTTTTATTGTAAGTATAATAAAGCAAATAGTCTGAGGTGTCTTAACTAGATTGGACAATTTTTACCAGCTTAATGAGCTAAAGTAGAAAAATGTTACCACGGCAATTGTTTGGTGTAGCTGGGGTGTTGGCTTCTGCATCTTCATTGTTCTCGTTTAACATACAACAGTGACATAATATCCTTGTATTGTGGTGACAAAAATAGATTTTATGGTTGACTCTTAGGAATAACACTTCCATGTAGCTCCACATTGTAATGCCCTAAAATCTGTTCTGTAACAGCTGCATATGAAACCATATGCCGCACAATATTGAAGGATATTGTCTATTTAGGCAAATGAGAAAAGTGAAAGTTTTACATACATGCTGTCAGTTCACCATCTAAAATCTATAAATTTGTGTTGCGGTTGGGTCATTACATGTTGCTCAAGGTAAGCCTGGACCCTTGATGGTGTGCCAGTGAACTGTCACCTTGGAGATATGAGGACCTTATGCCCAACAAAAAGCTCCTGGAATGTCAATTAAATGGCTTGACCATGTGCTCAGACCCAAAACTTCACACTCACCTGTTTCTATGCATGTCTCAAAAGGAGAGGATGATGAGGTATGCATAAACTAAAGAATTCATCTGTACCCTTAGTCATACTTGGACAAATGACAAAGTATCAATTCACTTCATAAAAAATCATTTTGTAATCTGAGTAGCCTGATTAGATAGTAATCTGATTAGAAACACTGACAATTGAATGATTCAAATTTTAAGCTAATATCATTTCAACATGTTTTTCAAATATGGGTTAATGGAGGAATGTCTGTAAGGGTTCTGTTTCTCTATTCCTCATATATAAATAATGTAGCGCTCATTATGCTTTTTTTTAACATTTTCTGCTTTGTATTTAAGAGACCTGCATTTATTTACTTGGCAGATATTTTTGTCTAAAGCAACATATTGAGAATGCAGGGTCTGCCAATCCATGGAATGACTGGGGTTAAGGGCCTTGCTCAGGGATCTAATTGTCACATCACTCTGTCGACCACAGGATTTGAAATGGAGAGCCACACGTACAGAATATTTTCTAAGTGAACTTGGTAAAAATTCATTGTATTTATGGTGTGACATAGGATGTTAGAAATGTTTTTTAGACAGATAATTCAGCTATAAAGGTGTATCCGTATTCTCGTGAGTTTAGCACAAGTCAGTATAGACTAGTGATGCAACTCTTCAGATTGAGATACAATGGCAATCAAAATTGGAGAACAAGGGTTAGATAAGTCACAGCTTATCCAAATTCAAAGTTTTATTCTAACATGAATAGAAGAGAAGTATTTTAATTATGCCATCAGTGAAAGCCACGCCACATCACTAAATTACTTAAGCATAGTTGAAGGTATGTAGTCAAAATTAGAGAACAGTTTATTTTAATAGAAGAAGCCTACAGATGAATTTTGTCAACTTTTGATGGTTGCAACTTTTGGAAATTTATAGGAAGTATAGAGGCCCTTGCTTTCAATGGTTGGTACATAAGCGCTCACAAGACAACCAATTTCTCACACTCCTCTAATTTTGTTCTACTCGTCTTCCACTTTCTTCCACAATTTAACTTTAATTCGCCATAATTTTGTCACCAATTATCTTCCAAATATTCTTTATATGGTTAGTCCTCATCTGAACCCTATCTCCTTAATGTTCTCAGCTTTGAGGAATTGCCTCACCCATTTTGCAGTAAGGTAAGGGGCATGACTGGCTGACTGGGTAATGCTTGTAGGAAAGCAACCGCATGTTGATGATGGAGATTCTGATACTAATTAGCATTCAGCTTACCATGTAAACGTACGCAACGGCTGACTCCGGTGGCAGAGAACATACCCCACACCATGACACTTAGCCCTCACAACTTTAGTGGAGTCTTTCCTGAAATCAATGCCACAAATAATGTACCAACTATATTAAACTTGTTTTCATCACTGAAATTAACTTTGGACCAGTTCTCCTCTTCTCTTCCAGTGGCAAAGAGGGTCATCCCATTAGCCTTCATCTGAATAACCTGTCATCACAGGCTTTCAGGCACCTTGGAGAGGTCCACCATTATGCAAAATGCTTACCAGTGTTGCCAAATAGATTTGGGTTGCCAAATATTTCAGATTAAATAAAAAAAACTGAAGTATAACAAATCATTCTCTAATTTTGATCACATGCCTTCTTGTTGAAACCATTTTATTTTGTGATGTGCCATATCTTTCACTAATGAAATATGATTAAAATACATCGCTTCATGTTATAATAATTCGGATAAGCTGTGACTTTGTATATTATATAAATATCTCTCGTTCTCTAATTTTGATCATCACTATATATAATTATGATCTTTTCAACATAGTATTTTAACCGCTATAATCTATTTATATCTGTGGAAACACTGTGGAAGGGAAAATGTAAACATCTACTCTAAGACTTGTTTCAAATAATTGAACTGAAATTAATTGTGACTTCTACATCACAAAATTACGGAACAGGATTAAGGCCACCATGAAAATATTATTTGAACTGAGAAAAAAGTCAGAATTCAAATAATATTTTCATAGTGGCTCTAATCCTCTTCCGTACAAAATGTACTTTCTAGTAAAATAAATGACAAAAGAAATGATCTAAAATGAAAGTACAGGTGATACACCAAAGTACGGTAGCCAGTTCTCACTCTATAGCTCAGTGTTCCTCATTGTTAAAGTAGGAGTTGAGTAACCACGAAATCCAGATCCACATTCATAAATGCATGGAATGGAAGCATATGTCATGATCTGCCTCTGATGCACAGCGATGTGTTTAACATGAGTCATTTTTGCCAAGCATGCTATCCTATGTTAGACAGTGTTGGTAACTCGTTACTATAATTCCACTAATTTTGGAAGTAACCAGTAATATAACTAACTACCTTTTCAAATTTAAAAAATGTAATTAAAAGTATTGAAATTTTAAATGGTTCCATTTTTTTTTGGATTGCTTGAAAATATTCAGGTACAAATACAGCCTATTCCCTTAATTCTCAATGATGCTTTAAATCCACTGGCAATTTGCTCACTGGCAATGTCGCAGAGACATTTTTACCGAATACTGATTTGACATTCCCCTGATGCCTGCACAATGTATTTCAGCAAGACAATGATCTTGGTATTATTATGTGACGTTTAGCCTCCTGGTATTTTATCCAATCAATTTGTATAACCAACAGTACAAACAATTTTGTGGGGAAGATGGTGGCGCAGGAGGTAGTGCTATCATTTGGGAACTGGAGGGTTGCAGGGTCGTGTCCTGGTTCCTCCTGACCCCATCAAAGTGTCCTCGAGCAAGACACTGAACCCCAAATTGCTCCTGGTGTGCAGGTTGGCGCCTTGCATGGCAGTCCTCCCCACTGGTGTATGAATGGGTGAATGTGAGGCATGAATTGTAAAGCGCTTTGAGTACTCGTAAGAGTAGAAAAGCGCAATATAAATGCAGGCCATTTACCAATTTGACTGATTAAAACTTATGCTTATTTTAAATATTGCCACGAGAGAACCAATAACAATAGGCCTCACACTTGTACTGAACTGAATAAAACAAAATTATTGAAAAATCAGATGAGCTATTTCAGCTTGTCAGGCACATGTTGAAATGCAATTCTAAATATATTAATTAATTTGGACTGGATGTCTTGTGTTTTGGTTGTACATTTGTTGTGGTTGCTAGTATATCCATCCATTTTCCAAACCGCTTATCCTACTGGGTCGAGGGGGGTCCGCAGCCTAACTCGGAAGCAATGGGCATGACGCAGGGAACAACCCAGGATGGGGTGCCAGCACATCACAGGGTTGCTAGTATATGTTCTGTTGTATTATAACATATATTGTGCTGAAATATACCTTAACATATTTTAATCATTTAAATATTGTTCAGACAAATTGGATTTCAATAATTTAATGACATTCCCATCTTAAATCAACGTCATGGCAATATTTGTGTGCTGTCTGGGTATATATGCATTAATAAGAGAATGGAAGTAATGCAAAAATTACTTTCTCTAGTAACTACTTTTTTTCTATGTAGTAATTGGTAAAGTAATTGAATTACTTTTCAATGAAACAACTGGCAACTGTAATTACTAATTTTCAGTATCTTGCATAACACGGGTGTTGGCCACCTAACTTTATACTCAAATGCTCAAGTAAACAAATCTTGCAGAAAAAAAGCTATAGTATTTTTCAGATTCTCATAGAGGGTGCCTGTAAGTTCTTAAAATATTAATTATATTTGTTTCTATCATAAAATAATAGCGCAATCAAAAACAAAATGCTAGTTTCCCAATATAACAGATAATGCTGTGGTTCAAGACTGCAGTTAAACTTTCTACTTCAACACACATTTAATTGTGGTTTTTAAACCCTAAAGTCTGCTTTGGCACATTTACTTAAACTATCAATATGCAAGGTGTGCAGAACCACTCTTCCATTCATTTTGTAACACCTTACCTTCCCCTAGGGTTTTTGCATGTACTTTGCAGTTGCATGACATACCTGCAGGCACAATGACCCTCTTTTCATCAGTGGTGCTGTTATGAGCAGCAGTTGTCTGGGGACTGGTGCGGGTCTCTGAGAATGCAGCCTGGTAGGCCAGCTGTCCAGCCTCACTGCCGCTTATGTGCCGGGATCGTTTGGTAAGACTGCAGTCCACAGGGGACTCTCGGCTATAGAATTGGAAGGAACACACAGGAAAAAATAGGGAATTTGTATTTGTGGTGGTACTTGCATAAATTGCCAAAGGAATCTCTAATTCGTCAAGCTGATAAAACCCAATGCAAATAATACAGTATATTTAGTTGCATGCATTGCAAGTATTAGACATATTTAAAGCATTTTATATTTATATTCAACTTGGGACAAACGGGTATTAAAAATGGATGGATGTATGGATGGGTATTTATCTAAACATCCTAAAAATGTGACAGACATTACCTTCGGATCACATACCTGGAGCCATTCATATGCTCTGCTTCAGTCTTGGCAGGGTTCCACTCCGGTTCTGTGGGCTCAGGGCTGTCCTTGGAGGTTTGACTAAACACCCTGGATGACGTCATCTCCTCTTTCATGTGCATTGCTGGGGGCCCGTAGGATGATTCAAAAATGGACTGGTCCTCACTTACCACAGAAAGAGCTTCCTGTGGACATGTACACAAAAATGGGCTAAGTGTTACATATAGATATGGATAGTGGTGATGCATAAAGTAAGGGATGAACTGTTCTGGGTAGGCAGACATATGTCTGCATTCACTTAGCATTCAGTTAGTACTTGGTATGCCCACTAGTGCTTCACTGTCTACAATATGGATTCTCACAGTGATCTTTGTCTTTTGAGAACTTAGAGCTGGAAAAAAATGTAAACAAGCTCTATTAAAAAAAAAAAAAAAAAACTGCCCAAAATACAGGTAAAACTCTGGAGGGGAAAGCAATGAAGGTAAGAACCAGTAGACTTAAATCAAGATTGTGGAAACCGTTTGCAACTTCCTGTCTTTAAAATTGTTAGCTGTTATCTGTGTGAGGGTTAGGGTAGTGGGAAAGAGTAACACGCTTATGTGTAATGTGCTGTGAAGGATGATGGTGTGTTTGATATTGTCGCTTATGCCTGTACGTCACAAGTGGACATTCTACAGTCCTACAGGAAATCGCCAGCTCTTTGTGCGCAGTAACCTTTTAGAACAGGGCAGGAGTTGGGAAATTTGGATCATATAATACTGGAAAACAAAATTCTACTGAACAGGTCATAGGTTGGTTGTGGGGGCTGTGTTATGTGATTTGAAAGGAAACAGCCTTTATTAAAGTCTGTGCTGTGTTACTTCATTGTTTGAATTATTTTCAAGTCATTGTTATATATGCACATGTGGAGCTAACTTGCTAAATGGACACAACCCTAAGACCTTGGTTTGATGCACAATATATGCTATAATGCAACAGAACGTGTATTACAACCAAATTAATTGATATATTTAGACTTGCATTTTAGCATGTGCCTGTCAAGCTGAAATAGCCCATTTGCTGATTTGCCCTTTTCCTCGCCTATTGGAGAAGTGAAACAACCAAGAAAATGGCAGCACAATGACTTCAATCTGGTATGATTATCAGAGCTGAAACTGCAGTGGGTGCTATACTGTAAATGCTCAGTGCAATGTAGCAGCTCTGTTCTTTCCTTACTCAAATTAATATAAAGATTTTTTTTACTTCACAAATAGAGCTCACTTTGAAGTCAGAGGGAAAAATCATTTCATATGACAAACAATGCATTCTGTTGCAAGAAGCATGGATAGTTCTCAAGGCTGGAGATGCACTAGCAGTCACATCTTTGCACATGTGCACACCTAACCACAGCCACAGATAAACACACACAAACCGACACAAACACACGAACTCTCGGCCCCTCTTTTCTTGCTGTCTCTAAAACTGAAATACACATGCAGAATTGAAGCCTGGCCACCACTACCACAACAGACTTCCTGTTCAATGAGTTTCAGTCCCAGTTATCTGACAATGACAACTGTTGGCACATATTCTGCAAATGAGATGAGATTTTTGCAGTAGTTTCAACAAAACCAGGATTAATCATCCAATGTTTTCTTGAAATTGTTTTTTTTCTTAGAAGAATGGTTGTGACCATGAAACAACACAGCATTCATATAAATTTTAAAACTAAATATGAGACTGTACATTTATAAAATCTTATCAAATGTAGGTAGTCAAATGTAAGTCATTTCATTTTTATACAATCATAACTAATATTCAACATAACTAAGCTTCAAATAAGATTTTTTAAATATACCTTATATTTTTAAATAGTTACCAGTGATAGTACTCAATTTTAGCTGATCCAATCTCCCTATTATTAACTTGGGGCAAATCTTTATGCAATAAAATCCATTCATCCATCCATTTTTTTTTACCTACCTAATAAATGGACGGAAACACAATAATAGCAAATACCTCCGTATTAAATATTTTGGCATGGTTTCTGTGTACATAGTAAAATCAGTAATTAAATACAATATTGAGAACATTATGCATTTATGCATATAAAGTTTTTCTTTTGTCAGTTTTGCAACTGTCAAATACTTACAAGACTTACAAGTATATGAAGATCCATAAGAAATTTTCCAAACCTTACCAATATCATCTTTCGCATGGCTTTACAATAAATTATTACAAAACGGGCTGGCTGTGTTTTTTAAGCTTATTGATTTTCATGCATAATATATACAAGCTATCAAATTATATCATATATTTAGTCTTTCATGTGATTTTTCATGAACTTATGGGCAGCTCCTTAAAATCACTTATCATGCAAATTTCCCTTGGATAAAGCACTTAATGTTTATGAAGCTCATGTAAAGCAAGGCCATGTTGCTAAATTTGCAACAGAAAAATTAAGTTTTATGTAAGAAAATACGTATGACCTGAGCCAAAATGATATGTGATAGATTCATCTCAGTTTATTTACTCACCAAGAGCATCAGTATTCTTTATAGAATTTAATACAGACAGTGCCAGATTTATTCTATGTCACTGTGTTAACCAGCATGATTCTACCTGTAGCTATAAATATACATACAGCTTCTGCCATTAAAACAATTATTTGCCTTTTTTGGTGTAGGTAGTTATATAACCCACTATCTTGGTGGAGCTCAAGTCTATGTCAGGGCATTTACATATATTCATCATATATGTAAATATGTTCACTGTTAGTGTGTTAATACAGTCACTGTTAGTGTGATACTGATCCACAAGCTTGTTTTAAAGGTTTCAGTCTTCATTGATTTTTGGTGGGGCATTTTCTGTTATTATAAGTTGATGTCATTTTGGTTGTTTACACTCTTTTTCGTTCACTTGGTATTCATGCAATATGCTGTATGCTCGAGAATATTTCTTTTCCCTTTAGTTGCAGGTTCTTTCATTATGCCACAGAAAAAAATAATTTGGATATTTAATTTTAATTATACCGGCAATATTTAGCTAAAACAGGGGCGTTTCATGCTATTGAAAGTTTACCTGGGGCTTGACTATTTTTCTGAAAGAAGATAACTGTCATCAGGGCTAAAATACTCGGGGCTACACTGAAAATATTCGGTGCCATAGCCCCGAAGGATCGAACCTAACGACGCCCAAGAGCTATCTTAATCATTTGACCTATGGCTTTTGTCTGTTAGTCTCCCTAGTGGATTAAGAAATGTTAGGATTAAGAAAGCAGAAGTAAATGAAAAGGTCGAAGTGATTCTGCAAAGGGATGAGCAGCTGCACCCTAAACTGCAAAAACATGATGTGGTTTTCACAATTTTTTTTCATGCACGCAGCAAGCAGCAGTGTTGAAAAAAGCGCGGGTTGCTCCTTTGAGACAAAAAATAACTAATTTTTGCAAAGAATGTCGGCGTTAATACGTTTTTTGCTCTTTATTTACATATGGTTGTGTACGTAGGCTATATGTTTATTATAATTCTTTTTAATTTTATTTTTTCTTTCCCTTTTATGTGAAAGGGGCGGAAATGTGTGCGGAAAGTCTGAGGTTTAGAAACAGGAAGCCTGTTGAGTTAAGATAACGACACCTGACAAGCACTATAAAGTACAAATTATTCTTTAAATAACTCCGCCTGCCCCTGGACATTGTGGGGTGGTAGTCGTACCTACATATGGTAGTTAAAAAACACGTATTAGTTATTTACTGAACATGAATTGATCTAGATGCTTTGGTCAGCGACATTTACGCCTACCCGTAAGAATTAAAATAAATATGTTTACGAAACAATAATTAACTATCGTTTAAACAGACTTGTTGCTTTATTCGATAGGCAACGAAAATATTTGGTCATGTAGGCCTAATTACAATGTAACGCGTTCGTTTAATTTCTGAAAACTTAGTTTATGCATTAATGCTTTTCATGACCGTGTTGAATATGCTTAGAAACAGAACACGAAAACGTTATACATTATATAATACATAGTAAGTTTTATGAGGTTCTTGGTAATGCAGCCACACTAATTCTAAGATGTAACTTACTAAATGCAGTACAGTGACATTTTACCATTTCCAAAAAATATGTGAACTGTGTTAACTATAATAATTACATTTAATCATATACACCTATTTTAATAGTGATAAACAGTTAAAGCCAACTTTCCGTAAACCAGTCGTAATATTACGTTCAAAAGAAATTTTATTAGGGATAAAATACAAGATTATATACGAAGAGAGAAGTTGTAAGAATTAATTATGACCCCACATTGCACGCATCTCCGCAGTTTTGTTTCCTTTACCCAGTTGTATTGCACATATTAGAATTGCCACACCTGTATAAACATGTAGCCTGCCGATACACGCGCGCGCGCGCACTCAGATATCTTTTTATATATAGCTACACTTGTAGAGCAACAGGGTTTAGCTAGGCTTCAAAAACAGGAAATCGCCATCGTGGTATTACTAAGCTTATAACGTTTGCTGCGCTCAGAAATATTTTATTGGTATTATTAAAAGCCTTTTGCATAGTTTGGCTATATATCGTCGTACTTTTCATGGGTTGGGTGATTTGCCTTATTAAGCATTTTTCATACCGTCATACTGACGTTGATTTCGTTAATTTTGTTTAACGACAATCACGAGTTACATTAATGTTTCGATACAACTAAACTGATTCATTTTAGTTCAACATTTTACACTTGAAAGTTGTCTGAAGTGACGCCGGTGAAGAATAGTAAGAATGTTAAAGCTACTGGGTTAAATTCAACCCACTAACTGGCGTGATAAACAACTTCAGAAAAAGTTGGTCGTTTGTGATATTAATGCGTTGAAAATGTAATTTTAGCATTTTCATATAAATTTGCTTTTTTCTTTTAGTCTTTTTTTACTCATCTTTACTCATGATCGACTTAAAGCAAGCAAATATAAAGAAGCGTTTACTGTGTAAATGTGGAAATGTATGTGCAGTTTAAAAAAAACATGGCACCTGCGTACTTGACTGACAAAGTTCTAAACAAGGATGATACAATGCAATCTATGTTGTATCTACGAACTGAATTTATCCAAGGACTATAATGAATGGTAATTCTATTGTTTCATTATCTTGGACACAACATATAATACGCATTTCAGCAACAGCATTTTCCGTGCAGAATAAAAAACAATATATAAGGAAAATCAAGACATATGTACCCGTCATATCGCAGAATAAGATCCTCCAGTCTTTTGGAATTTATCTCCTTAGCACAAGTTGTATTGCGCGGGAGCCACCTGCTTCGGGTGCGCCCTTGAGGTTCACAAAGCGACAGCTTAATGATAAGTAATATCATTTCGTTCTTTATTAAATTGCTATTCTCGACGTGTTGCAAACTTAATAACTACAAGTATATAACTTGTCTGTCAAATTAATTCACTGATTCCAATTTAACCCGAAAAGTAACTCAAGTAAAACGAATGGGAACAAGAAATTCAACGTTCCCATTCTAAAGACGTTCTGGACACCATTTAGTTTTTATCTGAGTCTAAAAGATGTAGTGGTTTCTTGTGTTATTAAACAGCCGACATACAACCACGAACGGGAAGGAAGAGGAAATTTTGTACAAGAAGGAAAGAGTGGGGACCTCGCATCACCGCCTCGTCTCTCTCACTCTGCAGACAGATCTGCTAACCGACTCAGTGGGTGGCTATGCATTTCTACTCATTTTCAGAAGCGACATTAAAAAGCAGCACAGCCACATCGACCGCCTACCTTAATCGTACAGTCCATTGCAGCAGGCGCTCAGTTTGTGTAGTTCATGTATCAGGTTTAATTGGTCCTTTATACCTAATTGGCTTTGATGACCAGTGTGAACCACATCGACTTCTCTGCACAGGCGCATTTAAGCTTCGGCGCAAACCATTGCAGCAACAATTCTCGCTAAGACCATAACCGGATGACGAAGTTTTTTTCGCTCTCTGTCGTCTAAAATTGGGAAGTGAAGTCACACTAACCATTTAAGCTAGTTTCTTATTGGTGAATAAGTCATATTACTTTCTTAGAAAATCCCAAAGTATTTTGTTTATTTTCAAGGTACGCTTGTCTTTACCGGCTCTGCATGTTCTATAAAACAGATTGTGTGGACAATGGACATAATTATACATATTTAAACGCACACAAACATGCATTATTTGATATAGATTTATTTAATAGAACGCGTCCGTCCATCTTCAACAACTCCAGTATCATAAGAAAGAACCCTACCTGCAAACTCCGCATTTTCTCTTCCTTTCTTTCTTTTTTGTAATTCTGTATTATTCATAAATATATCTTTAATAAAGATTGGAATCTTAATCCTCGCAGGCCTGACCAGAATAAGCTGTCAAAAGGATGGATAGTTTTGGATAGATTGACGGATAGATGGAAGGATGGATGGATGGATGGATGGCAGGGGTCCACAATGGAGAATTCTGACGGACTTTAAAAACATAGCCTACAGAGCTATTTTTCCTCAATTAAAGCAGTGGCGTTGTGCGAATCAATTTAGGTACACACTACCCAATATTCTGTAAAAACATCACATGTAGTTTATTCAACAATAACAAATTATAACAATATCGTCCTTACCCATCCATCCATTTTCCAAACCGCTTTTCCTACTGGGTCGCGGGGGGTCCGGAGCCCGGAAGCAATGGGCACGAGGCAGGGAACAACCCAGGATGGGGGGCCAGCCCATCGTCGGGTACACTCACACACCAGTCACTCACACACGCATTCCAACTGGCAATTTAGCAAGTCCAATTAGCCTCAGCATGTTTTTGAACTGTGGGGGGAAACCGGAGTACCCGGAGCAAACCCCACGACGACATGGGGAGAACATGCAAACTCCGCACACATGTAACCCAGGCGGAGACTCGAACCAGGGTCTATCGTCCTTATATAGACTGTAAATAACACGTCGTTAAACTGACAGTAGACTTGTAGTCTGGGTTATCTGGCCAATAAGCGAGTTTCCTCCGTCGATTCGCATCTCTTAATTCCTTCCCATCCCTCATCATTTCATTCGTCTTTTACCGATAACTCTGCGTCATGTCGTGACATTCACATCTCACGTCACAGATGCAGTGAACAAGGTTAGCAATCGTTAGCAGTTTACAATTGCTAGCTAAGTAAATGTGTCACTGCAAGTAGGCCTATAAGAGGACAGAATTGTTTCGGCGTTTTTGTCCCGCAGACACATGCTGCGTTAGCTTAAAACTGTCAAAATATACCACGCACATGTCTGCTAGGGTAGTTGTGTAATCCAGGGCATAACTTTGGGTTGAGCATTGGAGGGGTTGAGGTTATAAACATCGCCCCTCCCCATAGTTTACCCCCATGTATATAATCTGTCCCAGCGAGAAAAATACTGTGAAGTTGCGTTATCAACGTACGTTAATGTTAGTTAGCTAACATTAGCCAGCACGAGAGAAGGCAGACCAACTCCGTTTGTAGTTTTGCTACTAAGTACTAATTACACTGTCCTTCAATATTGCCAGCTAGCGAAAAACTCCAATGCAGCACAGCCTTTTCCATCTCCATGTCTTCGTTTTTGAGCACAACTAGTAAAGTATTTTCTGGCTGATGTTAACAAGCTTACTTCTTTAAACTATTGAATATAATAGTTGCTGAACGTTTCAAGAACAATATTTGCGTATGTGTATTTTTATGTCTTTTGTGTGGTTTTGAAATGATGCCTACCCACAAATTTGGTTTACACAATGCTACTGATGGTGGACGCTGTTGATGATCCTTGATGGATGGAATCCGTATGATAACTAAGCTGAACGAAAATTAATTGTTGTACAAGATAAATAGGTGAATGTTTAGGCCTATAACCTTTGCCAAATTACCTTAATTTAAAAAAGTAGCAACAATCACACATGATACTACTTAAAATTTCTTAAGTGAAACCTGCATAAAACAGTGCAAAAGGTTGATTTTCTTATAACCATATTATTTTGGTTTCCGAAAATACTTAAACAGTTAAATATCGCTTGACATAAGCCCGAATTTAGTGATATCGGGCATCATTAGGCCGTGCCCAGCAATGCACGGGCGGACGCAATGTCTGAGTTTTGTTGGATTTGTCATGTTTAAATCACGAATAACGGTAGCTTGATCAAATAGACATTTTATTATGTCAGAGGGCTGTTTTAACACTTACATTGAACTAAAGTGTTTAATTAGCCATTCATTTGTAGTAGGCCTGTACTTAAAAGACCTTAAATTGTATTTAGAGATCAGTCAAATAAATATTGGTTTAAATGGATTCGATGGCGATATATATGTATATATGAAAATATTTTTAGGGCTATCAAAGTTAACGCGATAATAGCGCGTCAACGTGAATTCATTATAACGTGACTATTTTTTTTATTCATTAACGCGTGTTGAGTCATATGGCAGCTTGGGAAAAATAATGAACAAGAAAGAAAATGGTATTTTGAATGGCTGGTTCAGCTTCAAAACTCTGTCAGATGGGTCCATCGACAAGACCATAGTTATTTGCAGTTACTGTCGATGTGAAATAAGTTACCATTTAAGTACATCTAGTCTTAAATATCATACCAGGCTGCGGCTCTTCTCAGAATAATAGACACATTCGCATTTTCATGTCTTAACATATAATGATAATACTTTAGTAAATATAAATAATTTATTTATGGGTTAATGGGTTTTCATTTAGATATTTCTTTAGCTATATGTGAATGAGTCGGTCCGTCGCGCGCTTTTGTGATGTCTTAACTGCATAATTTACATTATGGGGGGACACACTAGTATGAAACTAATATTTCATGTTAAATGTGGGGTGGTCCAAACGAATAATTATGAAACGTGAAGGGGACATGTCCCCCTCAGATTTAATGGCGGCGACGCCCATTTGTAGGCTTATTTGTAGGCTAAGTTTTTTGGGATTCGTAATTCTTTCATATACTTTTTGTAGTAAATCGTCACCACGCCTTCCCAGATTTTCGTAAAAATATTATATTTTCTCCGATTTACATATTATAGCCAGCTGAGTTCGGGGTGGTGAGGACATTTTGCACTGTTAAGTCAGCAAAGTTACAAGTAGTGGAGTGGAGAGTGAAAGGCAGACAACTGCAAAGCCAAACACACTTGGGCGAGGGTGAAGACTATCGCTACAGAACTGAACAATACTGTGATATTAGTCACCTTTGCACTGTTACACGTCCAAGTGATTTAAAACTGAGCCCGGGGGGGGGGGGGGGGGGGGGGGGGGGGGGGGGGGGGGGGGGGGGGGGGGGG
>JAODJX010000130.1:761499-781990 GCA_026776945.1 Isichthys henryi | reverse complement strand
CCCCCCCCCCCCCCCCCCCACCCCCCCCCCCCCCCCCCCCCCCCCCCCCCCCCCCCCCCCCCCCCCCCCCCCCCCCAAGGGTAATTCAGCCCAACAAAAATAAGGCCGGAAATGGAGATTATGGCACAATGGCGCTTTTTTTCGGTCCTTCCAGACATCAGCTTTCAGCCCCACATGCTTGTACGGGACTGTCTCCTTGACGACAAAATAATCCTGCTTTGTTTGTCTGATTCTCTCCAAAATCAGAGAAATGCGTTCGTCCATCTCCTCAGTCCTAGATATCAGGACTCCCGTGACAACACATTCTCATTGCGAAAGCATGCGGTTCCCCTGCATCACCCCGACAGCGTCCCGCAGACATTGTCCAGAAGGATCCAGAACTTGAGTAAGATTCACCTTCTGAAGCCGTATTAAAATGAATCCCCCCCATTTATAGTTTCTGAGAAAAGCCCCCAGGTCGGACAGTCAGCTTGCACACTGGCGATATGGGTCTGCTTTGCAGAAGATCCCTTGTTTCCTTCGCTAAGCTGTCACTGTGATTGTGTGCAGTGGCTGAATTCCTGAAGGAGTAAATGTGCTGTGATTTAACGTGTCGCGCACGAGAGCCCGCGGGGTGACCCAAGCAGTCAGCTTTTCTCTCTTGCGTTCCTTTCATCTCAGACGTCTCACTTTGTTTAAACCCAACTGCTGAGTCCAGAAACCCGAGCCGTTCAGCCTCGGCCAAGCGGGTCAGGAGGCACACTGGCACTGGCGCAGTGCGGCGTGACACCCCCTTTCCCGCAGACGGCGCGCACCGCCCTCCTCGCCTCCTGTTTTTATGCTGCCGTGTGCTGCATTCGCACTTCCCCAGCTGCAGCTGTGCCAGATTAGCTCTCGTGTCTGCTGCACTTTTCTCCTGTTTCTGGTGTGTTGCACCGTCTTGGTGTCAGGGTACATGTCACTGGGCTCCAGCTGAGACTCTCACCTTAGGAAAGTCTCCCCAGCTGTGAAGTGTCTGTATATTCCGTGAAGCTTCATGTCCATCAAAAACATCATTCACATAGTTTTACCAGTGTAACATTAACCAACAGGTTTAGGCTACCTTCAGCAGCCAGTTAATCTCTCCTCCAGATGCTGGTTGTAGGTGACCTTAAACAGCTGGTTAACCTTTCCCCCAGATGCTAGCTTGAGGTTACCTTAAACAGCTGGTTAATCTTTCTTCAGATGCTGGCCTTAAGTGACCTTAAACAGCTGGTTAATCTTTCCCCCCAGATGCTAGCTTGAGGTTACTTTAAACGGCTGGTTAACCTCTCCTCTAGATGCTAGCTTGAGGTTACCTTAAACGGCTGGTTATCTCTACTCTAGATGCTAGCTTGAGGTTACCTTAAACGGCTGGTTAACCTCTCCTCTAGATATTGCTTGAGGTTACCTTAAACGGCTGGTTAACCTCTCCTCTAGATGCTAGCTTGAGGTTACTTTAAACGGCTGGTTAACCTCTCTAGATATTGCTTGAGGTTACCTTAAACGGCTGGTTAACCTCTCCTCTAGATGCTAGCTTGAGGTTACCTTAAACGGATGGTTAACCTCTCCTCTAGATGCTAGCTTGAGGTTACTTTAAACGGCTGGTTAACCTCTCCTCTAGATGCTAGCTTGAGGTTACTTTAAACGGCTGGTTCACCTCTCCTTCAGATGCTAGCTTGAGGTTACTTTAAACGGCTGGTTCACCTCTCCTCTAGATATTGCTTGAGGTTACCTTAAACGGCTGGTTAACCTCTCCTTCAGATGCTGGCTTTGGGCTGCTGTAAGCAGCCACTCCAAATTACCAGATTGCATAGCCTCTTTGCTCAATGCTTTGAGCGCAGGGAGCGATCTCGGAAATTACCCTTTGGTGAGATTCGCTTGGCATGTGGCATTTAATAACGTTCAGTTGCCCCTGCCTGTGCAATTACCATATATTGGGAACAGATTTGACTTTATAACCTGCCAACATGTAAAAGATCCATGACTGCGAGGCCAGCAGGTTGGACTGGGGGCTTGTCCAGTCCGTGTACTGTGCCCTCTCTGTAATTCAGGAGGTAGTACCGCTAAATGGACGATGCTGATGAGTTTGTGATGTTTTTGAACTCATGGTGAGGGACAGCAACCATGTCCAACTGCCCGGAGCTTTTCCGACTGATTCACCCCGTTGGGCTTTGAAGTGGGTAACAACGCGAGCGTCCATGCCCTTCACTTCAGAACGTGTTTGAATGAAATATGACGCCCCCCTCCATTTAAGCAGGTTTATGAATAATAAATCTGCTTAATAAAGTAACTTATTAGCTAGCGGCCAGTAAGCGTATCAGTGTTTGTCCACTTTAATGCCAAGGCGTGTAAACAGATCGCTCCGGCATCCATCTCCACATGTGTTTATCAAACTATAAATAAGATTCATGTGCTTGTTTATTCTCACAACAATGGAGGATTGTTATGGGGTAACGGGACAGATGCCCGGTTTGAGGAAGCAGACTGCAGGGCTTCGGTATTAGTAACGAGTCATTCTGAGCAGAGGCACGCAAAGGCCAGCTTCAGGTAAACTTCACTCAGGGGCTTAACTCACCCCGTGTGACTTACTAACTCAGCAAAGTAGCTTCTATTTAAATTTTATTTTAATCTAGTTTAGTAACTTAATCATAATAAATGTTGCTACATCTACAAACTGATCTTCTGAATAAAAATAATACAGAAATCTTGAAAGACTATCCATCCATCCATTTTCCAAACCGCTTATCCTACACAGAGGGTCCGGAACCTATCCCGGAAGCAATGGCCACGAGGCAGGGAACAACCCAGGATGGAGGGCCAGCCCATCGCAGGGCACACTCACACACCATTCACTCACACACGCAGGCACACCTACGGGCAATTTTAGCAACTCCAATTAGTCTCAGCATATTTTTGGACTGTGGGGGGAAACCGGAGTACCTGGAGAAAATCCCATGATGACATGGGGAGAACATGCAAACTCCACACACATGTAACGCAGGCGGAGACTCGAACCAGGGTCCCAGAGGTGTGAGGCAACAGTGCTAACCACTGTACCACTATGCCGCCCCACTTGAAAGGCTGGCACGGTTTTATTTAGTACTGCTCAGGATCGCTAAATATGCTCTGTGGAGTACATCAGCCTCCTGAAAGGCCCGTGTGGGTCCATGTATGGTGGAGAGGGGGAGCAAGCAGAGGGTGGGATTGAACCTGCTCTCTGTGCCGTGACCTACTCAGAGACATGAAATCCACCTTTAGATTCCAAGCTCAGCTGAAATGGACTTGGTTGGAGTGCCCCCCACCCCCCGCAAGACTGTCCTGAAGAGGGCAGCAGAGGCGGCAAGGGCAGAGGGAGCAATCCCCAGCAGTAGGGAGGGTACAGTTACTGACAAAGAGCTTCAGTCTGTGTTCGAGACCCGGGGATGACTTCCTGTCTGGCTGTCCGAACAAGCAAACAACGCTTCCTGTGACTTTCAAAGGCTCCTCTTTAGGCAAGTGAATTCTGTTTACCATGGTAACCAGATGTGCAAAGTGTAAGGACCGCATGTTTGCAGTGTGGTGGTCATTTTCACTGGAGGCCTGTTGAGAGGCTGATCTTCATACCAGTTCTGTATTAACTGCACCAGAGAAATTAACTTGGATAAACAGGTCATTGTCAGGCACTCACACGTTAATATAAGTAGTTCAGTGCTTTTCGGAATTCACAAATATGATGAAGAAATCATCTTCTACGCGATTGTTAAAATAACAGATCTTTTTCTTTTGTTAGAGCTGTGTTGCAGTCCTGTGTGCTGTGCTGTGTACTGTGCTGTGCTGTGTGCTGTGCTTTTCAGCCTAAACATATGTGTGGTTTTGATCCGAAAGCCGGGATTTCATATCGTTGGCCTGTGCGGCATGAAACCAGATAGCACCGCAGTCACAGTCCAAGGCCCACCACTGTTCCAATTAAAACTGGTTCGGGAACATCCTCCTTTAAGGGTTCAGTGGTGAAGTAATTTGCTACCCAGGGATGCGTCCAGAAAAGTTCTGTAATCTCACCCACTGTCTGAAGCAGTGAAGTCCTGCTGCTCTTAAAAAGGCTCGTTTACATTTTATCAAGTATTTTACACAACAATCCCGAGGACGCTACTCTTCTGCTGACTGGCTACAGCGCAGGGGATAAAAATAGATTAACCGCAGAGGGAAAACAGAAAAGATAGACTAAATATTTGACTCATTCCTAATCAGATTGGGGTCTATTCATACAGCCCTTTTATGTTCATGTGTCTGTTTGATCTCTGTCATCTCCAAAACAGTGCTCCCCCCACTGGCCAGCACGCAGGTTGACGTTGTTCAAACCATGCTCCCATTTCCAAGGGGAAAGCTACTTCTGTCCACTCCAGGCCCGATCACCTCGCATCCAACCAAACCATCTGCCGACTGCCTCCAGCTGTTCTTAATCTCAGACGTGCTCCCTGGATGTTGTGTTTGTGTTTAACCTTGTATATAACAAACAAAACATGACTGTAGATGCCCTAGATCCCGCTTACCAGCCCACCCAGATGAGGCCCACATCTTCTCTAATCTGGCAGTCTATGACCCAACACATCCATGGCTCCTGATGAAAAGGTCACTTTCCATATGCAGCAGCAGACAGACCATGACTCTGGTACAGTTCCATCGGGGCTGGGGCCCAGCCTTGTCTGTCCTAATGTGCACCAAGCCCACCGCCCCAGCTAGAAACGCTGTGAACCATAGATTAGGATTCTACTCCTATGGCGCCCTGACACTGACGTGTCTCCGGTGTCCAGTCCTGTGATCCCAGCACCCAGCACAATGTGCTCCCAGCATAGCCAATATGGTTTTTATTGATATTCATCTGCAAGTTTTTGACATGTGGCTCAGATGAATCCGTCTTCACATGGACAGGGAGAACCTATTACAAATAATCTCAATCACTATTTTCTGTTATATAAACCAGGTCTCAGCTTAGTATTGTCCTGTAATTGATGCCTTAACTCAAACGGAGTAGTTAGACAACAGAGCTTGTTTTTGTCCCCTGCCTGGCTGCTATGATGTGGTCTTGTTGACCATTCTGAGACTGGCCTTACATGGAAGTAAGTGTTTTGGGGATTAGTGTGGAATACTTCCAGCCCAGTTTTTTTCCTGGAAAATGGGGTATTAGCTAATCATGGTCTTTAAGATAAGAGTGTGAGAGTTTGTTTTTTTCTTCAACTGACCCATATTTTCAGCTGCTTAACAAAAACAGAAATTATATTATTATGTTGTTGACCTTTACTGAAGCAGACCAACATACCATTCAGGGTGTTCCCCTGCCTGCGATCAGCTCCAGCCCCCTGGCCCCCATCACTCTAAAATTAATGGTCTTTTAAAAGATAGATGGATGAGTGGGTAGATGGATGGATGTTAGGATGGATGGATGGATGGATGGCAGGCAGGTAATTGGGGGAGCGTCCAGCATCATAACTTCCGCTCCATCTGTTCCAGGAGTGTACGTCCCCCCCGGAGGTGGAGTCGGTCCGGGTGGTGTCGCTGGTGGTGGAGCTGGTGTCGGGCAATTCCCAGGTAATTTCACCCTCACAGTTACCCCTCCACCCTCGCACCACATCTAAAGACATCTCCATGGAAGGAGTAGCTGACTGGCTACATTTCCACTCATGGCTACCTGAAGCTGTGCAGGACACACAGAGCACGACCTGCAATTCATCTCTGTAATATTTAACCTTCTGTAATATTTTCCTTCCGTAAAACAGCATTAAAAAAGCCATATTTAAGGGGCACTCTTCTACCCAGACACTACTCACACAGCATGATAGAGGAAAGCAGACACTACACATACAGTAAGATGGAGGAATGCATACACTACACATACAGTAAGATGGAGGAAAGCAGACACTACACATACAGTGAGATGGAGGAAAGCAGACACTACACATACAGTGAGATGGAGGAAACCAGACACTGCACATACAGTGAGATGGAGGAAACCAAACACTACACATACAGTAAGATGGAGGAAACCAGGCACCACACATACAGCATGATGGAGGAAAGCAGACACTACACACGCAGTGAGCTGGAGGAAACCAGACACTACACACACACAGTGAGATGGAGGAAACCAGAGTCTGGAGCAAGGAGAATCTCAGGAAGGGTTGACTGAAACATGTTGTCGTCTGTTCAGGGCCACTGTCCCCATCTTCTCCCCCACTTTCTGTTTCGCCAGGTGCTGGAGTGATTCCCGGATACAAACAGGCAAAGGCTGGGGGTGAGTTTGTATCTGTAACGTTTTTCACAAGCTCTAGTGAAGTGTAGTGAAATTCTCCTGACTCGTGCGGGCTCCACTTGGAGCTGGTTCTGTAGGGTTTCCCACAGCCTTGGCCTCATATATCACCAGTAGATGCTCAGGGTTACATGAAGTTCACCAGGTTCTGCTGTACCTGTGTTATAAATGTGTTTATCAGTGTTGGTGATATTGCCTATTCCGGTCTAATATGAGGCTCTCCAGGTCTTGTTTGGCTAGCCGCTCGGCTGCCTTCAATGCTGTAAGCAAAGAGCAGTAAGGTGAAACCTCACAGCAACAACTAGATATCAGTGTAGTGTGAAATACTCCAACTTGTCATCCTTCCCAGAGGGACTGGCTATTTGGCCCCTCAGTGCCTAACAGGCAGTTATGTTACTTCACAAACATGCGATTTATGGAGAAAATATAGGCGCTGACTTGAAGGAGCAAATGGCACAAGGAAGTGAGCGAAGCTGGCGTGTCCCTGTGCAGGTGGCATTGGTGGCCGAGGCCTGGGTGGTTTTGGAGGTGCTGGGATCGGGGCAGGTAAGAGCAAGGTCTCAAAAAGGTGACCTACACACCTTCTCAAAGCAGAAGTCAACAAGCTCAAACATATATAGAACTTTTATATATCTGTGTGTGTGTGTGTGTGTCTATATATATATATATATATATATATATATATATATATATATATCACCAGTCCCATTTCCAAGCACTTACCCTGGATAGGGTTGGCGGGTACGATAATTTGTCTAAATTTATCTATGTTTCGTTTGAAAAGCATCCACTGTCGGTATTTTTTGACACTGGCTCTCTTACAGGTGCTGGTGCAAAGCCTCCTAAACCAGGTGAGCATTCCTGAAGAAGCTCTCCTCCTCACACATTGCCAACCACATTATTTTTTAACCGACCAGCTTTAGCAAGGCAATATGTAACAATTTGATTCCTGCCGTGGGTACTTGAAGAAACAATAAAATTGCAGTGGGAAAACCCTGAAATGCTTCCCCGATCCCTTTAAAAGGAGATGGGGGAGAAACAGCATTTATAAAACAGCATTTATAAAAGTACAAATGGTGAACACGGTTGTTGATAATGTATGAATGACGTTTATGACAGCGACTGGGCAGGAGTGCCGATGATCTAGGGATTCAGCTGCAGGAGGCGGGGGCCCGAAAATGGGTCGACACAAACAGCTGTATCAGAATGCAGGATTTGAGAGAGAGATGACAGATGAGATGGTAATGATCTCGGGAGGGAAATTAGGAGGTTACAGCGGATCAGATGAAGATTACGACAGTTGGAGTTTAAGCCGAGTTGGGCTCTTTGGCTGATCGACTTTTAAAGTGGCCTCTTTTTGGGGCAGGTTTTGTGCCGACACCCCAAAGTAACTGAGAGAGGAAGTTTACTCTTGAGCACAAGCTGCTTGCCAATGGGGGTCTGCCAAGGCCTCGCCTCCGTGCGGTCAGACATCCTGTCAGCGGCTCCTTTCCGTAACGGCTGCGGCTTTCACATGTTTTATCGCAGCACACTGCATTCTTTTGGGACATGAGCTCAGCCGCCGACAGCCCGAAAGAGGACCTCGTTGCCTTATCAGGGGATGCCCTGCTGAGCGCCGAGGAACGGTGGTGGTGGTGGGGGGGGGGGGTTCTTCTCACAACATTAACCACACAATAACTGGAAGCCAGGCTTTCGAAGCTTGCCGCAGACCTCGGCTATCACATCCCCCGGTAAGCACTGTTTTCCTACTGCCCAGTGCTGCACGTATCGCAGAACAGGGGCCATTTGGACATTATTATATTCCCTAAAGCACAGCAGATTTCATCAGGGCTGCCATTGTGTTTGCCGAGAGATTAGGAGCAGAGTGAACGCGCCTAATGGCGATAAGACTTGGAGGGGCCTGTTAACCATGTGCCCTCTCTCCTTTCTTTTACATCAGTCACTCAGCTCCATAAACTCCATCTGAAGGGCCCATTGCCAGGTCTTAGCAGGTCGCTAGGAGCTGCTTTTGGCCTTACGTGTGTCCAGCAAATGATTCCCTGGTCTACAAGCCCCAGAATAGAGGATAGGCAGACAGAAGCCAGCATCATCTCCCAGTCCCACGTGTGCCTGTTACTGCTGCCTTGTTTCTAAAAGTGGAGGAAGATTTGCTTGCTGCAGATGGCCTATCCTGCCTTGGTTATACTAGTAAGATCCTGGGACATAAAACTTCCTCACAGTTGAGGTGTTGTTTTGTCCCTGTGCAGGAGAGCATGGGGGAGGGCGAGGTGGTGGGGGGGTGCGTTACTGTGAGCTCCGAGGACGACACCCAGGTAAACAATCCAGCCTCAGTGAAACAAAGAACTCTCACAATAAACAGTTAGAGGACCTGGACACAAAGCCGGTGCCAAAAGCACTGGGAAACTTTATATATACTAACACGTGTCACTTACGGCGCCCCCTTTTGGCACTGGGCCAAAGTGTAGCACCATTACGGTGTGTTACAGTGCACAGTAGTCTGACTGAGGACTGGATAAAAGTGTTGGCTTCCTGGACCCCTAGGCTGCGAGAGTGGCATCTGTCTGTGAGTCTGTCTCTGCATCTGTTTCCATTTTTCTCCCTCTTTTTTCTCCCTTTCTGTCTGTCCATCCACCATCTCTCCCTGCCTCTCTCTTTCAGCCTCACTCTGCCTTGAATTGCCTTGCTCACTTACAATTCTGGTTTCACACTCCGATCCAGCTCCATACCAGAGCAGTATTGCAAACCTATGGAACATGCTGGATCGCTCAGAGCATCCAAGGCTGTTTTTCTAGGATTTGAGGTGAAGGACCCTCCAAAATGGGGGGGGTGGTTTCGCAACGGGGCCAGAACGAAGGCCAGGGAGACAAGCCGGGGGCGAACGGAGCTTGAGAGGGTGCGTCTCCGGCAGGACATGTGCTTCTCGTTACCAGCCACCAACCCCTCCATTTTGGTGGGTGGGGGTACGAGGAGGAGGCACACGATGGCCCGTCCGGATTCTCAGATCCTGTCACTCACTCTTTCATCCACAGCCGGTTCCACATGACCCAACCAATGGCTAGATGACCTCACTTCTGCCGTCTTGGGCACCCCACCTTCCCACCAGGTCTCATGGACCCTTCCGCTCTGGTGGGAAGCCCCTCAGATGCAATGCATGAGTGTGGAGCATCCCACATGGACTGTCTATGACCTGCCCAGTTCCCCCCCCCCCATCCCCGCCCCCTGCAGGGAGTCAGGGTATGCCTCACAGTCCAGCGCTCTAGGAAATGCCAGAGACAGAAACCCTGTGCTGTAAATAGGATTCATGCGGAGAGCTGCATTGTCCCTCAGGGACCGTGTTCATGAATGTGAACATGAGGCTGACAGCTTGAGGGCACTCACACCCTTGGTGCTCTGTGGCTGAACAGATGATCCCAGATAGTAGTGGAAAGGTGTGCGGAGGTGAAACTAACTTACAAAAGCCATCGATGAGTCACATCAGGAGAAAGCAGAGTGAAGTCAGTCAGCCCAGGGGAGAGCGGGAGCAGCACGGAGAGTGAGCCAGACAGCTCTCCTTCCACAGAGTGCGTCCGGACACACTGTCTTAGATGAGCAGGATAGGAACCAGCTGAGACAGGACAACGAGGCGAGGAGCTTGGCTCTGTGCCCACATCAGCCTCAAGGATGATGCCATGATTGTGGGTGAAAAATCCTTCATCCAGCAGTCTGTGCTCTTCCTGCCATGGCTTCCTGAGCACAGCCACGGTGACGGCTTATAGGGACTGTGCTAGCATGCTACAGAATATCTCTGAGTTGTACCCTGCCATCGGATTCTGAAGCTTGTGGTTGGTTTGCCATGGATGCTGTCAGACAGCTGGCCGGCAGCCCTGGAATCTTCCTCTCTCTTAAATTAAATCCGTCACCAACCCCAGCACATCCAACAGGAAAATGGGGAAAAGTAATGGTCCAAGCCTCATGCCTGGTTCCTCTGTAGCTCTTAAGATTTTAGGTCTGATTGGCTGAACCTTGTCACAGGCTGGGGGGTGCGGGGACAGAAAATCTGCCTGATTAATGCCTTTAGTAATCCTTCAGGCTGGAGAGCAGCATCTGAGCGTGTGGGTGCCTCACTGAACGTGGCTGTACTCTGGGGCTCAGGGAGATCATGGAGTCCAGGCCACGGTTTACTCAGCATGGCAGAGAGCTGCCCACAGAGTGTTTGGCAAGTGGTTGGTGGGCCACTTCGAATGAACACTACTCTACCCAAGGTTCATTCTGGGAATGACAGCTTCCTTCACACGGCTTGTATTAAATGGCCACGCCTGTCTTCCTGGAGGAGAAACGTGGGTATTCAGTGTGAGGTTTCAGTGCAATGCAACATGCAGACAGCATGGAGTCCACAGAACCTTATGACTCCGCTGTTCTATTCGTTGCACGTTCCGCATCAGCTTGAGTCGCCTTCTACGACTTGTAATGCGCTGTAAGGTTTCTCAAGTCATTAATCAACCATCATCGCTTGTTTAATGCTGGATCCCACTTTTCTGCATCAAGAAATCTGAGAAAAAACTGCTAAAGCGGTTTTAATTTTACAAAAAAAAAAAATTTAAAGCTGGTATATATTATAGGGAAAAGGCTGCTTTCCCAGGCTCGAGTCTGTCTGTCTCTTTGTACTGTACTGTTATGTCTCTTGGCCATGTTATTCTACATCACTCATTGCCTTTGTCTTAAATTTGTCAGGCTTCCAGCGGACTCAGACCAGCCAATCAGGCCGCTTTGTTTAAGACCTCATCATCTTCACTACGCCCCGTGTCCATGAGTATATTGGTCCGTTGGCTGTAGCAGCAGACCATATAAGTCCGTTGTTAAAGCTGTCGCGGCCAATCAGATGGTTGACTGGCAAAACCTTGGCATCTCTGACGCGGAGAAACTGAAGAGTCTGCATCTTATGTTTCACGTTGCACGTTGATTCAAATGATAGGCGAGTTATTTTGATATAATCGCCATTGCAATAACCAAGAACTGTTCCAAAAACCAGCAATGGCTCCCATACTCTGGATCATAAGCTGTTCTTGGATTTGGATGGGCTGCGAGGTGTGATAATTCTCCTTCGTTCCACAAGGCTGAACAAGCTATTTGCAATGCCCTGCCTTGCTTGGCCCACCTTCTACGGTGTTTTATTGGACTCTTGCCTGTTGCTTCCACACTCGCACTCCATCATGGCACAAAGTCCATCAGGGTCTCTGGTGTATGGTGAACAGATTCTGTCCTGATGGTTTACCACACCTGGTGAACCAGTGCTTCACTGGAACATCTCTTATATCACAGTCGTTTTAGGTCAGAATCCCTTCAGACATACGTCTTATGCCATTTTATCTGCACAAGGCACTGGGCCAGTATGAGGCGAGCCGTGGCAAAAGTGAGACTCATTACATTTACAAAGAGACGTACATTAGGGAAACTGTACTCGCAGGGTGAGCAGTATGTCAAACTCATGATTTAGAGCCATATTATAATTACATTTTTCCCCTTGCATTGCTGCCCATAAACCAGTGTTCATTCCTGAGAGCTTTCTATCTTATACCAGGTAGTTTCAGATTCTCAGTTCCAGACTCCATGCACTAATCGGACATCCAGACTAATCCTTCAGAAAAGCAGAGTACGTTCCTTTGTGCATCTCCCAGTGCCATGTGAGGTTCCAGCTCTTGAGAACCAATGCTGCCGCACTGAGCAGAAAAAATGCTCACATATTCGACTAACGTCGTCTCGGTACTTTTCCAGGAAGCCGATGAATCCCAAATTGGTTTAAATTCTCAGCTGCGGTAGAAGGCCCCTTCCAGAAGAATCCTTGGCAGAGACTTGTGAGGATAGGGGTCTGCGGCTACGTATGATGTTATTTCACCTCCCCCACCCCCAGAAAAGTTGTACCTCCTTATCGCCTCGATTAAAGCAGGAGGCCATACATTCTTTCCCATTTGAAAGTGTCTGTAAAAGGGTCCGAAATCTGCCGGTGGGTCAGTGCCAGGGAGACGCTTACAGTTGAGATGTAAGCCCCCACAGCATTTCCTGGGGGCTCCATTCTGTGTTTACGCAACAGCGAAACATCTCAAGCTACTGGTATAATGAAAGTGTGAATCGGAGAACAGGCTCTTTTAGTGTTGGAGATTATTATGTATTGTAAACTCCCTTCATCATCTTCATTCTCAGCATTCTTCCATGTCCCAGGTTATGGAAGCTTAGGAGCTGCTGGCCTCGGACCTGGGGGCCTGGGCACTGGATATAAGCCAGGAGGTAAGCGACTGGGCAGTAGCAGAAACCCAGACCCCCCCCCCGGCCCACCAAATCATGTGCCATTTCCTCTTTCCCTCTAGGTGGCTACGGTGGATATGGGGGAGGATACTTCCCCGGAGCTGGGGTGGCAGGACTGAAACCTGGCAAAACAGGTATGGCGAGGATGGTGAATGGTGACGCTGGTCTTTAAAGGGGTGGGACACCAGGGTAGGGAGGTAACAGCAGGGAACAGGTGGTACTTTTTCCACATGTAAGAATATGCTGGGTGGAGCCTTTCTGAGTTACACCAATCAGGTCCACAAGATTGAATGCTTGGGTACATCCCCCAGCTTTGTGTGCTTAACTACTAAGGCCCCTGGCATTGAGATGACTACAGGATTTGTACTGTAAGTCTTGCTGTACAACTGGAAAAGGAAGCTTCTTTCAAGTGAGGAAACAGCGTGGATGTCAGGAAGGTCCAAAATGAGTTCCCCCCCTGTACTAAAGGGCGGTGATTTATAATGTGCTTGTTCCAGGTCCGGGTGGAAAGGCCGCTAAGCCTCCAAAAGGTAGGACATGGCTTCCAGGGTCTTGCTGAGGAGCTAATGGAAGAGGTCCTAATGTTGCCTAGACTATGTACCCTCCTGTGAAGGAGGCTGCTGACCTGTGCCATTGCAGGCCTCACCCCTGGCCTTCAAACTTAGCTTTGATTAGCTTTGATTCACCTTAGTGTTTACCTTTCAGCTTTGTTACTAAGACAGCTGGACTTTTTCAAGCATTTTTCAACCAAGCCAAGTCTTGATGTGACTAATATTTTCTGAATATGTCTTCCAACCTAGTCGGCATGCATGGCCTATGTTTGAGAAAATCAAGCCAAATTCTTGCTCGTCTCCCCTGAATGATGAAGCCTTGGCTGATTTGTGTGGTTTTGGTTCATTCTTTAGGTTTTCCAGTTCCTCACATGTTCTACAGCCCAGCAAACCAGCTACCTTAAATCCTTTCTGAATATTTAGTGGATGGCATTTCGATAAGGTGTAAGAAAAGGCTGGTGCTTGAACACATATCATATATATTTACATCATATGCTGGCTTATTATTATTATTATTCAGATGAAGTCTTCACTGGAAATCATGGCGCACCTGGTTTGAGCTGAAAAGCAGGAAGATAAAATTACGTTTATGAATAGATTATCTTCTTTTACAATGCCAGCCACCGCATAGCCTGTTACTTATAACGTTCTGAATTTCACTACAAACTCCAAAAGACATTGTGGCACATGTTACATTTGATTAGGGCCCGGAGCAGGTGGAACCGCAATTGGAGGTTCAGGATTACCAGGATTACCAGGGGGACCTGGAGGCCCCGCCCTTCCTGCTGGTGGTAAGGATCAGGCAAGGCTCAGGGTTATTGATCCAGCATGCTGGGCCCGAGAGCTGTGATACCATGAAGTCTTTATTATATTAACTCATATGCTCGGAGTGGGATGAGTGACAGCTTACGTGTTATTCTGACCCTATATCCCCTCTCATTTCCTTCCTGCTAGGACCTGTCATACCTCAAACTGGCCTCCCAGGAGTTGGCCCAGGAGGGAAAGCTGCAAAGGCACCAGGAAAAGTTCCAGGTGAGAACCAGCATCACGTAACTCTTGGGCGGCTCTGATTGCTGGGTGATACAGTCTGTTTGAGCGAGAGCTGATTTGCTTTGACTGTACAGGTATAGACATGATGGTACCTGTAGATGCTACTGTCTACATTTTCCTGTTTTTCGCATTTAGGTGTGGGAGTACCTGGGCTTTACCAAGGTGGTATTGTACCTGGACAAGGTGGGTCACTTTTGCTAAATAATAAATGCATTTCAGATTATTTCGACACGATTAGCCATATTAACAATGTGACTGTGATCACGGTGCGTCCTGTGTTTTGTAGGATTTGGTGGGCGGGGGGTCCTTCCTGGTGTGGCTACAGGGGATGGACTGAAACCCAAATCACGTAAGGGGACTGAGCTGACCTGTCCCAGGCACACGAAACCGTACACGCTGTTTTCTACTGCAGTTCACTGGCAAATGTAAAAGCCACCACACACAATTGTACATTGTGGAGGATGGACTGACTGCACATTCCTGTTGTGTGTTCTGTTTGGCGTAATTCAATTGAAACCGGCATTGTGAACCAGACAAATTTAATCATCGTAGTCATCGCTGAATCTCTTACAAACATGAAAATCAATTGTAAATAAAGGAGAAAATATCAACAAAGCACAGCTGGGCTTAGCACTGGCCTTTTGGTCGATGGATGGCCCCTGTGAGTGAGTTTCAATGCCTTCTGACAAAAGTTAGAAAAGATTATCCTTGTGAGGAAAGGAAATGTAGAAAAGAAAACTCATTGTGTTGACTGCTAAACTTTTTATGGCTTTTCTCCCCTTCAGTTCCTGGGACAGGGCTGCAGGGACCAGCGGGGTACGGACTTAACGGTAAATACTTCGATTTGCAGGAAGCATTGTAGGTCATAGACAGGCAGTCTTGAGCACTTATCAGAGGCATCGTGGACGTGTGTTTCTCCGCAGGAGGTCGTGGATATGGAGGCCCACGGCAGCCGGGAGTTTTCTATGGATACCCCATCAAATCACCCAAAGCCCAAGGTACTGTACCTGGCAGGAAATTATGTAAATGCGTTAAGTCTTGCGGACAACTGATTGATTGCTGTATATTGTAAAACAGAATATAGAGCGTGGGTCGAAACAGCATCAGTAGGAGCAAAGACATGGAAAATGAGTGTTTTTGTGGATTTATGGTGACAGTGTCAAATGTCATTCACTAATAGAGTTAACTTTTAAAAGTTTGTGGGTTTCTACTCTGGATGTATTATTGCAAATAAAATTGGTAGGGTTTTTATAATCTCGAAGGCTGTGTTTCGGTACTAACCTTGACTAATGCCAACATGTGATCAAAGTGTTTAATCCTGTCAGCTGTAGTTTCCTTCCCCCTTTGCAGGCAGCCTGAGGCCTGTTATGGATACCGGAATGAGGGGTAATTTGGGTTCCACCCTGAGGATATGCGTGTTGGGTTTATGGTGCTGAAAAGGATGGCGGCTCGTTTTTTGAAGTCTCTGTAAAGTATTTCCTTTGAAACATGAAACTGACCGTCAGTCTTACAAGTGATGGGCCTCAACACCAGAATGCTACCTTCCTTTTCTCTCTGAACATTGTACAGAACGGAGACCGGACACCACACAGAGTCACACAGATGCTAGTCTATTGCTGTGTTGGCGTTAATCGCTCTTGCAGTCGTGTGCTTCGTCCCCAGAGAAAACCATTCCATCAGTTGTTGGGACACACACAGGACACTTTTGTAGTGACTGAACCTAATAATAGAGTATAAGTTTCAATAAAATATCTCCGATTTGCTGGGATGAACTCTCTCTGTAATGATTATTGTTGGTCTTGTAGAGATAAACGTGCGGTACTAATTAACGGCGTCTGACTAGAATGAGCTCCTTCTTCCGGGATTATCGCTGATTATTCGGGATATAGATTCCTTACTGGGAAGAGCTCACTCTTCCGGAATTATCGCTGATTATTCGGGATATAGATGCCTTGCTGGGAAGAGCTCCCTCTTCCGGGATTATCGCTGATTATTCGGGATGTAGATGCCTTGCTGGGAAGAGCTGCCTCTTCTGGGATTATCGCTGATTATTCGGGATATAGATGCCTTGCTGGGAAGAGCTCACTCTTCGGGGATTATCGCTGATTATTCGAGATATAGATGCCTTGCTGAGAAGAGCTCCCTCTTCCGGGATTATCACTGATTATTCGGGATATAGATTCCTTGCTGGGAAGAGCTCCCTCTTCCGGGATTATCGCTGATTATTCGGGATATAGATGCCTTGCAGGGAAGAGCTCCCTCTTCCGGGATTATCACTGTTTGTCTGGAATGAATTATGCCCCAAGCATTTATTGAGGCCTTGCAGATGATTTCAGTTTAATTCCCTGGCCAAGCAGGCGCATCTCTTTGGGATGAGATGTTAAATGGGGTCATTTGAATGGACACCTGACTCCATATTGGCTTCCACTGAAGACCAATGTATCAACAATGCATATCTGACTGCACTGACAAATCACACTGATCGCTTTATCGGACGTTTCCCACACTACTCTGTAATGTCTCTGTGAAATTATTTGCTGAGTGATTAGGTTTAATTATGCAAAATAATCTTCCAAGTATCTGTTACACAGAAAATTAACTTGACTAACTTAAAGTTGTTTAATGTGACACCAACAGCTGGTTGCTGCAGACTCTTGAATAATTTGAGGGAAATTCCAGTTTGTGGTGATTTACAGCTGCATAAACCCAAACTATGCAGTAGAATTTCAAGGCTTATCTTAATCACAGGATTTAATTTTGCTTGGACTTGATGATAGTCATGGTACTTGGGCCCCTATAGTGATAGTTACCCAGGAGTTCAGTGACCAGATCCCTCCAGATTGTGCCATTCTGTGAAACCACAGCTGCTGGACTGGAAGCAGATTAACCCCTTCTATGTTTTATTATATGCCCTAAAAGCCTGCTGAGTGATTTTTCCACACACCTCAAGGGCTGTGTAAAATTATTAACCATCCAGATCACCATACTGTAAATATGCATTGGTTACACATGTTAAAATAAAGAATGACTCAAGTACTGTACTCAACTATAGTAACACATTTTTGGTGCACAGCGAATCATAGGAAACAACTTTGTTAGCTGTGCAGGGAATTCGCTGCTGTTGTTTGTACATTATGCCAAAGTTCACATTAACAGGAAGCTGTACATAGATTTACAGACTGACTACATTCTGGATTGTTCCTTGCAGGTAGTTTAGGAGCACAGTTTGGCGGGGGCAAGTTCCCCTATGGTATGTAGCCTTCATTGTCTCCAGTGCCTAAAAACTTTTAGATATACAGCATCCACATATGGATTGGAGCTAACCACGGTCATTCGGACACTGTGTGTGTATATCATAGGTTATGGGGGCTTTGGTGGTGCAGCAGGAGCCAAGCCTGGGTATCCCACTGGAACTGGTAATGTATCTCTGCAAGAACAGTTGCAGTGTTGTGCAGCAATAGAATTTCCATTAGCACTGATGATCCAGTGACCTGTCTCTCATTAGGAAAACCTAATGCAATTCTCCTTGGCTATGGGATGTTAAAGGAAGTGGTGTTACCATTCTCTGTCTCTCCAGGTATGGGAGCTCAAGGGGTGGCTGCAGCTCAGGCCAAAGCTGCTAAATATGGTAACGATCCAACAATGAGTGTAATGTGACGGGAAAATAGTAACTTGACTTCTGTTTGAAAAAGACATTCTGCAGGCTAGTCGATAATTAGATAATTGAATTGAATCAACCATCTTTCATCAGCACTAGTAGCTAATTATGAAACACTGGCTGGTTAGTGTATATAATCATCTTTCATTTTCTTCCCGCTGATGGATATCCTCAGACTCTTATTGGTTTATTGCTCCCTGAATTGACTCTTTGATGTTTTCCCAGGTGCTGCCGCTGGCTTAGCCGGGGCAGGAGGGCTGGCCGGGGCAGGAGGGCTGGCCGGAGCAGGAGGGCTGGCCGGGGCAGGAGGCCTGGCCGGGGCAGGAGGGCTGGCTGGGGCAGGATTTGTCCCTGGAGGTGAGCTGTGGGGGCAGATTACCAAGTATAATACTGCAAACTTATAGAGCAATTAAGACCAGAATAACCCAACATACCAATTAATACATGTAGAGTATGTGTAATGCAAGCATACATCCATATTGGTGTCTAGTTAATTATCACGTCTCTTTCCTTCTTCCTCTGTTACAGGGCAGGTGGCTGGCGCCAAGCCTCCAAAATATGGTAATAACATGTAACTGACAGCTTTGTCCCTAAACACAGTGCTAAACACAGAGTTTTTTCATTTTATTTTTTATGAATATTTAAAGATGCCATAGAATGCATTGATTCATTTTTTCCCAAATTGTTCTCTGGTGTCTATATAAAAGGTATTTGAACTTGGTTTGGTTGAAAAGTGTCCATAAGTGGTTTTACAGGCCAATTTACAACCCTATGATTTGGCCCAAGAATGAAACAGGCTGTTTTGTGAGTTCATTAATATTTTCACAAGCTCTGCTCTGATTGGCTGGGTTACGGAGAGGCACTGCGATGGCTCACACTGAACCAACATAGATCACTACAGATGAGGTGACACATGAAGCGTTTAGGCATCCAACCATATATGACTGAGCCTGTATCAGAGAAATAATCAGCTGTTGAGGAACAGCTAGTTGCTTGCATATTGCAAATGAATGATTCTGAGTGGTAAGTTTTGTAATTTAATCTTTCCTGGAACAATATGGTGTCAGTAACTGTAATAGTCTCACTTCAGCCTAGGCACAAAGTCAGCATAGTCAGAATTTTGCTTTCAGCATTGTAACAAGAGCATTGAAATTATTTTTCATCTTACGCAACAGATGATTTTACAATTCCAGCTTTGTCATGCATGTTTTATCAAGAACTCCATACAGCAACTGAGCAGCCTGTAAATGTGTTTGTAATGAATATGGAGTCTGCTTTCATGTTTTTAGTGTAATATCGATTGGACATTTGTTTAGTTAACAAGAAGTAGGCTACAGGAAGTACAGAAGGCTCATGTTACTGTCAGCATCTTAGGCTCTGTGATGTTGTTTACGACTCCCCTGCTAAACTGGCGCACAGTTTCCCAAGAATTGCTGTTAGCAATATAATTAGCAACTTAGTCAGATTCATACAACTGAATGGTTCCAGCTATGTAAGCTGCTAAGGGGAGCCTTTGGGAAACAGACCCCTGACCTACCAGTTAAAGATGAACATCCAGCCATGCCCGTTGACAGTTGGGTTCCTTGGGAATGGTATGAAAAGTGCTGACATCCTCATCACAGCCTCACACGGCACACTTATGCATACAGCCTGCCATTTTCGCTTTCCTCCTCCGCTTCATCCTTCACAGGACCTGCGCAACTGTTGTAGTCCGATGAGCTTCTAAAGTGGGCTGGCATGTGTTATGTTCGGGGGTGTGGTCAAGACACGTTACGTAACAGTCTGGGAATTTCGAAACGGCCTGTGTCACTTCGTCCTTTTATTTATTCTGGAATCATACTTGAAAGATGGAACAACAGTGTTGGAGATTCATGGTACGTTATTTCCATGTACCGGACTCTCCTATAACATCAGATTTTCATTCTATGGCATCTTTAACTCACTTCAGAGAAAATCAAATGCATGTTCCACTGTGACATTTGCCCTCCATACAGGCGTGCCAGGGGGGATCGGTGGGCTGCCGAGCGCAGGAGTTGCGGGCCTGGGGGTTGTCCCTGGGGTATTACCGGGAACTGGAATCGGCACTGCAGGTACAACGAGGAGAGGGTCTGGCGTGAGGGGCATTCTGGTCTGGCAGCTTGCTTTTTCTTGGGGTGGTCCACAGTTTCCTGATCTCTGCTTTTTCCTGTCATAGCACTGTATTTGAAAGTATAGATCAGCAGACGTCAGAGATAACAGAAATTCTTTGCTGCGAGGCATGTTAACCACCAGGTGCTTTCTTTCATTATTCTAACATCTTCCTGACCAGGGTTTGGAGCTGGAGTTAAGCCTCCTAAATATGGTGAGAACTTGTGACAACCACTTATTTCTCTATTCATGTGTGAATGACCAGTGGTCTTTAGGTTTGACTGAAAGTATGTGTTGTTTTAATATATTTGTTAATCTCTATAGGAGTACCAGGGGGAGTCCCAGGGGGATTCCCAGGTGGAATCCCAGGAGGAGTACCAGGGGGATTCCCAGGAGGAGTACCAGGGGGAGTCCCAGGGGGATTCCCAGGTGGAATCCCAGGAGGAGTACCAGGGGGATTCCCAGGAGGAGTACCAGGGGGAGTCCCAGGGGGATTCCCAGGTGGAATCCCAGGAGGAGTACCAGGGGGATTCCCAGGAGGAG
>JAODJX010000130.1:743531-761399 GCA_026776945.1 Isichthys henryi | reverse complement strand
GTGGACTCCCAGGAGGAGTACCAGGGGGATTCCCAGGAGGAATACCAGGGGGATTGCCAGGTTGAATCCCAGGAGGAGTACCAGGGGGGTTGCCAGGTGGAATCCCAGAAGGAGTACCAGGGGGATTGCCAGGGGGAATCCCAGGAGAAGTACCAGGGGGACTGCCAGGGGGAATCCCAGAAGGAGTACCAGGGGGATTGCCAGGTAGAATCCCAGGAGGAGTACCGGGGGGGTTGCCAGGTGGAATCCCAGGAGGAGTATCAAGAGGAGTACCAGGGTGATTGCCAGGTCGAATCCCAGGAGGAGTACCAGGGTGATTGCCAGGTAGAATCCCAGGAGGAGTACCAGGGGGGTTGCCAGGGGGAATCCCAGGAGGAGTACCAGGGGGAGTACCAGGAGTACCTGGATTTTATATGCAAAATACAATAAATAGAAACTGACCTAAAGCTTGATTAATTAAGCATTTTACATATTACATTTAAAATGTAATTCTCCAGAAGACTACCCTTTAACCCTATGTAAAGTGTACCTAATGGTTAGATAAGTTTAAAAATCTGCTATAAATGTAAATGTATAGTTCAAATGCTGAACTTTTTTCTGTTATAGGGTATCCAGCTGGAGCAAAAGCATTGAAATACGGTAGGTGTACAAGGGCCACAGTTTCATGCAATCTGCATCACGTATTGAGGAACCAGACACACAAAGGCTGAAGTGTGTGTGTATTGTGGCTTAAAAAAGTTCTGGGGTGCCAGAGTAGGTGCTGTTGGTGAGGTCATACCAGGGGCCTTACTAGGGGTCATCCAGGGGTCATACCAGAGGCCATACCAGGGACCTTACCAGGAACCATACCAGAGGCCATACTAGGGGTCATATCAGGGGCCATACCAGGGGCCTTACCAGGAACCATACCAGAGGCCATACTAGGGGTCATACCAGGGGCCATACCAGGAACCATATCAGAGGCCATACTAGGGGTCATACCAGGGGCCATACCAGGGGCATTACCAGGAGCCATACCAGGGGCCATACCAGGGACCATACCAGGGGCCTTACCAGGGGTCATACCAGGAGCCATACCAGGGGCCATACCAGGGGTCATACCAGGAGCCATACCAGGGGCCATACCAGGGGTCATACCAGGAGCCATACCAGGGGCCTTACCAGGAACCATACCAGGGGCCATACTAGGGGTCATACCAACACCCATCAAAGGTAAAGTATGTGAGCGTGGGCTGAGAGAGACTGTAGGGTCAGGCCAGGATCCACGAGAGTTAGGCTTAGGCTGGCCTGGGGTTAGCACACTGTCCTTGGATGCCCTGAAATAACACAGCACAAAAGTTAAAATCTTCTGGGAACATGCAAAACTTTCAGGAGCAGGTCCATTAGGGGAAATGGCTGTCTGCTTCCTCAGCCACTCCTCTCACGGTTCCCGATGTAATCGCCTGGCCGTGTGCCGTAATTGTTCCTATCCAGAGAGAGCCAAGCTTGGATAAACGCTGGCTGTGGCTCAGACGATCCTTTTGGCCAAATGTGGTTGGGAATTACTGGAGCTATGGGAAGCAGAGAATTAAAGCAGCGTTTCTGCACCCATCTTCACCTCGCACATCCAGAAATATGGGTTGTGCACTGATGTCCCCCCAACCAAGCTAACATCACAGCATGAAAACTGGACGCAGTCTACTTTAGCTTGAGTATAACCGAGAGGAGATATCTAGCCATTAAAATCTGTGCATCCTTTCTGAACTGCATCTATCATGAAAAGAATGACTTGGATTAAAAAATGAATGGTTAATGATTTATGAAACACTCCAGGTTATGTTGCTGGTGCCAAGGTTCCCAGATGTGGTACGACTGCTTTTCTGCTCAGTATCAGGCACCATGTTAATACCAACAACAGCAAAGCAAATACCTGCTCTTCTATACAGGTTTTCCCGGGGGGGTTGGTCGTGTGCCAGGCCTAGGAGGTGTTCCAGGGGCTGCAGCAGCAGGCGTCCCTGGAGGTAATAATCAGCTGCAGATCTTCTGACCATTACAAGTCTTTGAAGAATAAGCAACATTTTATACAGTGGAAAAATGATTTCATTCACAAAGCACAGCATAAAACAGCCACTGTCACACTGTCTTTGGCAGACCTAGCCGAGTATTCGCATATGCAGGACTTCCTCTTCAACTTGTCTTTGAAAAGCACTGCATACTATCTCAGAGAAACATACTGTTGGAGCACTGGATTGGCCAAACTGCTGCCAATCATTTCTCCATCTTTATCCAGTAAATCTTTTGATCGGGACATTTCACTAATGGTCCATCCCATTATTCTGTTTCTCAGCCTACGGCACTGGAGCGAAGCCCCCGAAATATGGTGAGAATAATTCCCCCTGTGCTTGTGGTCAGTCACAGGCACATTGCGTGGTCTAGCACAGAAAAGTCATATGGTCACTTTAATGCACATCTGAGGGTTATTTAACCATGCATCACTCAAAAATGCTGGCTGTTCATTTTGCCTTGCGTCTGTTTTTGTGAATCCCACTTACACACTTGTATATGATAAAATAGCCTTTGTCTACTATTCTTTCTGTTAGAGCTATGCTTGATTCACTTATTACCTTGACCCTTAAAAACATCCTTACTGTCTGCCCTTTTTTGCTACTCTGTAGGTGTAGCTGGGGGTCCTGGAGGGCTCCCAGCTGGCGGGATACCTATAACTGGACTTGGGGGTGAGTAGGGGCTTGGCAGGTGCCAGTCTGCAGGGGGGAAGGGGAAAGAAGATTGTGAGGGCTGAAATGGGGTTGGTTTGTGGCACAGCTTGCTGAGTGAAATATACTTCCATTAATAGTTTTTTTCTTTGTTTTACATTTTAGGATTAGCAAGTGGGGTTAAACCTCCAAAATATGGTATGGATGTTTCTGTTACCTCCTCTGTTTCTCATACCATTTCTATGTTGGAGTCAAAGATAGAGCCTTGCAAATCTAATACAGATGTTGGGTACATGACAGGAGTGCCAGGTGCAGTGCCAGGAGGAGTACTAGGGGGAGTACCAGGGGGAGTACCAGGGGCTGGATTAGGACTCGGAGGTAACTTGGTGTGTCTAAAAGGGGAGGGGGGGGGTATCATCATCACATTAACAGAAATCCAATGTACGCTTTTTTACCTGTTTCATAGGACTTGGTGCTAAACCTCCAAAATACGGTAATGACGTTTCCAGTATAAACTCTTTGTCAGTCAAATAATAGAAAAAACTACACTACAATTACTATTTTATTATTGCTAATATATAACAGTAACTGCCAAATCACAATTGTGATCCTTCTCAAGGTTTACCAGGAGGGGTGCCAGGAGCAATACCAGGAGCAAGACCGGGAGCAATACCAGGAGTAGTACCAGGAGCAATACCAGGAGTAATACCAGGAGTAGTACCAGGAGCAATACCAGGAGTAGTACCAGGAGCAATACCAGGAGTAATACCAGGAACAATACCAGGAGTAGTACCAGGAGGTGCTGTAGATACATTAGGCCTAAGATCTGTTTTTTCCTGATCTGAAAAATCTCCTCGTCTGAATAGCAAGGTGCTGCTTTTTGTCTTGCAGTGTACCCAGCAGGTGTTAAACCTCCAAAACCCGGTAATCACTTCTCCAGTATAAACTCTTTATCATTACAGCCAAATAATAGAAAAACTGTACTACAATTGCTAATATATTATTGCTAATTTATAGCAGTAACTGCTAAATGACAATTATGATCCTTCTCAAGGTGTACCAGGAGCGGTGCCAGGAGCAATACCAGGAGCAAGACCGGGAGCAATACCAGGAGTAGTACCAGGAGTAATACCAGGAGTAGTACCAGGAAGAATACCAGGAGTAGTACCAGGAGCAATACCAGGAGGTGCTGGAGATACATTAGGCCTAAGATCTGTTTTTTCCTGATTTGAAAAATCTCCTCGTCTGAATAGCAAGGTGCTGCTTTTTGTTTTGCAGTGTACCCAGCAGGTGTTAAACCTCCAAAACCCGGTAATCACTTCTCCAGTATAAACTCTTTATCATTATAGCCAAATAATAGAAAAACTGTACTACAATTGCTAATATATTATTGCTAATTTATAGCAGTAACTGCTAAATGACAATTATGATCCTTCTCAAGGTGTACCAGGAGCGGTGCCAGGAGCAATACCAGGAGCAAGACCGGGAGCAATACCAGGAGTAATTCCAGGAGTAGTACCAGGAGTAATACCAGGAGTAGTACCAGGAACAATACCAGGAGTAGTACCAGGAGCAATACCAGGAGTAGTACCAGGAGCAATACCAGGAGGTGCTGTAGATACATTAGGCCTAAGATCTGTTTTTTCCTGATTTGAAAAATCTCCTCGTCTGAATAGCAAGGTGCTGCTTTTTGTCTTGCAGTGTACCCAGCAGGTGTTAAACCTCCAAAACCCGGTAATCACTTCTCCAGTATAAACTCTTTATCATTATAGCCAAATAATAGAAAAACTGTACTACAATTGCTAATATATTATTGCTAATTTATAGCAATAACTGCTAAATCACAATTATGATCCGTCTCAAGGTGTACCAGGAGCGGTGCCAGGAGCAATACCAGGAGTTGTACCAGGAACAATACCAGGAGTAGTACCAGGAGCAATACCAGGAGTAATACCAGGAGCAATACCAGGAGCAATACCAGGAGGTGCTGGAGATACATTAGGCCTAAGATCTGTTTTTTCCTGATCTGAAAAATCTCCTCGTCTGAATAGCAAGGTGCTGCTTTTTGTCTTGCAGTGTACCCAGCAGGTGTTAAACCTCCGAAACCCGGTAATCACTTCTCCAGTATAAACTCTTTATCATTACAGCCAAATAATAGAAAAACTGTACTACAATTGCTAATACAGGTCGTCGGCGACTTACAACCTATGCAACTTACGACTGATTGACTTTATGATCATTCTGAGACTGCAAATATGTGGCCACGACTGTGTCGCATCTGGTAGTGTGAGTGTTGCCCAGCCTGAATATATGATATTTCTGTCCCAACTGCTGGCAGCAGTGAAACTAAGAAAAATGTGATAAAAAGGTTAAAAGACACCAAACTATATGACCTAAAGATGATATATTTTTATTATACAGTATACTATACATATGATCAGGGGTGCATATTACTGCTACGCAAGTACACATTCACCATATAAAGCAATATGCATGCCAATTTCTTGTCGTAGTAGCAAAAATGCGTGTTTATGTGCATTCTCGCTGTTATGAGAAGAAATCACAGCATTTTTGCCTTTATGCCACAAAATTAGTAGAAATTAGCCACATAAAGGTTAAAATACATGGTAATTTACCATAACTCGATGCACGGAAAATTAAAACGCATTTGTGCTGCTGCATGAACTTGCTGCGTGAATCGCTTTATACGCCGAATGCATGCTTGCATACCAGTTATGTGTATCCCTGCATATGATTATTTTGCATATAAAATAAAGGGCCAACTTATAACTGTTAGGGTCGCTGGTTAGCGGAGTAAGAGCACGGGCAGGCAGGCAGGCAGGAAAGGAGGAAGCAGGTAGCCGAAAGTCGGGGTAAACTGGGGATTTATTATGGGGACGACGGCTACGAGCAGGACTGATGAATGATACAGACACCTAACATCAATGACGGACAAACACTAAGGCAAGACATGGACTGAAATAGACAAGACTGGGCGAAAATAATCGAACACAGCTGGGCAAGATCAGGGAAGCATACGTGGATAATCAGGGGGCGTGGCACACACGAGGATCGGACAAGCCGGGCATGACAATAACCATATCAACTTGCGACCGGTCAGTCGGAACTGATCCTGGTCGAAGTCGACAATGACCTGTATATTATTGGCAATATATAGCAATATTTGCTAAATCACAATTACAGTATGATCCTTCTCAAGGTGTACCAGGAGCGGTGCCAGGAGCAATACCAGGAGTAGTACCAGGAGCAATACCAGGAGCAGTACCAGGAGCAATACCAGGAGTAATACCAGGAGCAGTACCAGGAGCAATACCAGGAGTAGTACCAGGAGCAATACCAGGAGGTGCTGGAGATACATTAGGCCTAAGATCTGTTTTTTCCTGATTTGAAAAATCTCCTCGTCTGAATAGCAAGGTGCTGCTTTTTGTTTTGCAGTGTACCCAGCAGGTGTTAAACCTCCAAAACCCGGTAATCACTTCTCCAGTATAAACTCTTTATCATTACAGTCAAATAATCGAAAAAAAACTGTACTACAATTGCTAATACAGGTCGTTGGCGACTTACAACCTATGCGACTTACGACTGATCAACTGTTTTGAGACTGCAAATATGTCCACCCCGACATATGATCATTTTTGCATGTAAAATAAAGGGCCAACTTATGACCGGTCAGTCAGAGCCAATTGTGGCTGTAAGTCGACAATGACCTATATGTTATTGCTAAATTATAGCAGTAAATGCTAAAACACAATTATGTTCCTTTTCATTGTGTTGGAGTCCCAGGAGCCGTACCAGGAGCAGTACCAGGAGCAATACCAGGAGTAATACCAGCTCTGGTTCCAGGAGCAGTACCAGGAGGTGCTGGAGGTACCTTACAGCTAGGATCTGTTTTTTTCTGATTTGAAAAATCTCGTAGTCTGAATAGTTAGGGTTAGGTTTGATTTTATTTGAAAAATGAGGACTGTCTGAATAGTAAGGTGCCCCTTTTTGTCTTGCAGTGTACCCAGCTGGTCTTAAACCGCCAAAATATGGTAATCACTTTTCCAGTATAAACTTTTGTTATTACAACTAAATAATAGAAAAAAAACTATACAGTGATCCCCCGCCTATTGCGGAAGATGCGTTCCAGACCCATTAGCGATATGTGAAAATCCGTGATATAGAAAGACCATATAAACATTTTTTAATAGTTTAAGCCTTAAAGTACGCTTTAAACACATGTAAACTTATTAAAACAACACATATGATATGTGGAGGTCGGGCTAAGGATATGAGTAACATAAAAATAATAATAATAATATGTAATGTGTGTGTGTGTGTGTTTGTGTGTGTATGTATATATATATATATATATATATATATATATATATATATACACACACACGTGTACATCTCTCTCCCTCTCTCTGTATACGTAATGGAATATGTAAAAATAAGAACATTTTAATAATGGCAAACAACAGCCGCGTAACGCTTTCGTTCCCGAAGCATATCCAGGAGTTTTACCTGCTCTTGAATGGTCAAGGTCCTCTGGCGCTTAGGCTCACTACTACCTACCAGAAGCCTTAGAAGCGATAGCTGACCCGCAATATAGCGGAGGATCACTGTACTGCAATTGCTAATTTAATATTGCTAATATAGGGGGAAAAAATAGCTAAATCACAATTATGATCCTTCTCAAGGTGTACCAGCTGGGGTTGGAGGAGCTGGCGTCCCAGGAGCGATACCAGGAGTGATACCAGGAGTGGTACCAGGAGCAATACCAGGAGCAGTACCAGGAGCGATACCAGGAGTGATACCAGGAGTGGTACCAGGAGTGGTACCAGGAGCAATACCAGGATTAATACCAGGAGGTGCTGGAGATACAGTAACCCTAATGTCTGTTTTTTCCTGATTTGAAAAATGAGGACCGTCTGAAAAGGAAGGTGCTGTTTTTTACCTTGCAGTGTACCCAGCTGGTGTTAAACCGCCAAAACCCGGTAATTGCTTTTCCAGTATAAACTTGTTTAGCACAATAATAGAAATTTGTCATTACAACCAAATAATAGAGAGAAACTATACTGCAAATGCTAGTATATTATATCTAATATATTGCCATAATTGTTAAATCACAATTATGATCCTTCTCAAGGTGTACCAGCTGGGGTTGGAGGAGCTGGAGTCCCAGGAGCGATACCAGGAGTGGTACCAGGAGTGATACCAGGAGTGGTACCAGGAGCAATACCAGGAGCAGTACCAGGAGTGATACCAGGAGTGGTACCAGGAGCAATACCAGGAGGTGCTGGAGGTACAGTCATGTGAAAAAGAAAGTACATCCTCTTTCAGTTCCATGGTTTTACATGTAAGGGCACAATAGGAAAAAATCATCTAGTACTTAAGAGGATGTAAAATAATTCAAATCTAACCTCTGGTGTAAAGCAACATGTAACCCATTCCACCGTGTCATTATTTATTTAACAAAAATGAAGCCAAAAAGGAGACACCATGTGTGAAAAACTATGTGTATCCCATGATTCAGTAGCTTGTAGAACCACCTTTAGCAGAAATATCTCGAAGTAATCATTTTCTGTATGACTTTATCAGTCTGTTGTATTGTCCTGGAGGAATTCTGGCCCACTCTTTTTTACAGCGTTGCTTCAGTTCATTGAGGTTTGTGGGAATTATTTTATGCACAGCTCTCTGAAGGTCCCGCCACTGCATTTCAAATCAGGATGAGGTCTGGACTTTGACTGGGCCATTGGAATACCTTCACTCTTTTCTTTCTCAGCCATTCTGTTGTAGATTTGCTGGTGTGTGTTGGGATCCTTGTCATGTTGCATGAGCCAGTTTTGGCCAAGCATTAGCTGTAGGACAGATGGCCATGCATTTGACTCAACAATACTTTGGTAAAAAGAGGAATCTATGGTTGACTCAATGACTGCAAGGTGCCCAGGAGCTGTGGCTGCAAAACAAACCCAAATCATCACCCCTTTACCATCGTGCTTGACAGCTAGTATGAGGTGTTTGTGCGGATGTACTGTAATTGGTTTTTGTCAAATGTGGCGCTGTGCATTACGGCCAAACATCTCTCCTTAGTTCCTGTCTTTCCAAAGGACATTGTTCCAGAAGTCTTGTGGTTTTTTCAGATGCAACTTTGCAAGAGAGAAGAGGCTTTTTCCTGGCGACCCTTCTGAGCAAGTCATACTTGTTAAGTCCTTTTCCAACTGTACTGTCATGAACTTGCTACGTGAAGCCTGCAGAGTCTGAGATGTAGCTCTTGGGTTTTTGACTATTTTCAATTGCTTCTCTAACGTCATTGCTGATGTCTTTCCTCCTTGGCATTGTGTTAACAGACACCTGATTGATCCAGACCATCAAACTGCCAAAACTTCTGCTTTTATAGAGGTGGTCACACTTACTGATTAATCAATTAATCAAATACATTTGATTAGCAGCACCTGGCTGCTATTTGCCCTCATAATTCCTATGGAAGCAGTAAGGGGGTACTTATTTTTTCACATACTACATCTGCATTTTGGCTTAGTATTTGTTAAATAAATAATGACACAGTGTAATATGTCATGTGTTGCTGTTTATTTGAGATTGTATTTACCTAATAATAAGACCTGCTAAGGGTCAGATGATTTTTTTTATTATGTCCTGATACAGGAAACATTAGAATTGAAAGAGCTTGTTCTTTCTTTCTCACATGACCGTACACATTAAGCCTAAGATCTGTTTTTTTTTCCCCGAAAAATCACTTCATCTGAATAGTGAGGTGCTGTTTTTTGTGTTGCAGTGTACCCAGCAGGTGTTAAACCACCAAAATATGGTAAGACTTCCCATTCTCAACGGATCATGACGCTTCCTGTGAGACTGCCTTTATGACACTGTGTTCTGTCTTCTGTGTAGGACTACCTGGGGCAGCAGGGGTGGCTGTGCCTGGTGCCACACCGGGAGCGATTGGGGGTCCGTCTGTGTCAGGCGGGGTAGCCGGGATTGTCCCGGGGGGCACCGGCCTTCCTCTTGTGCCCGCTGCAAAACCAGGTATTTTATACTAGTTAACTTGTCTGGATTTAATACCGCACATGTACATCGAGCTTGTGGGCTTTCATTACAAAAGACCTTGAAGTGACGCTATAGAAGAGCCGGGAAAAGCTTTTCTCAGCATTAACCTGGAAGGATTTTTCCTTAGGACAAACGGACTATGAACTCAAATTACAAACTTCACTCACACTGAAACCTGTGAAATCTAGCTTTTGTTATTGATGTCTGTTCTCACAAGGGTCTCGTTGATATCATTGCTCTTGAAAGCCTCGATTTTTTAGGTGTATTTTTTTTTTCTCCATGTTTCATTCTTCAGCGATTGGGCTTCCAGAATTTGCTCGGTTCAGATTGGCACGCAGCTTCTATAAAGACTGTGATGTGAATCCATGCTTATTATGTTACTCTTAGGTGTCTTAGTGCCTTTCAACCTTCTTCTCTCTCATCATCTCACCCTGTTTTCACAGCCAAGGATCTGATTTCAGCACCAGGTGGCACTCAGGTCCCAGGTACCAACCACGATCGCTGCCCCAAACTGAACACGACACAGATCCTCGCGCAGTTGCAGAGTTACAGGCTTGGCCTCTGTGCTCTTAAAAACTTTTATTAAGGTTAAATTGTAACAGACAGATGTCTTGGAAAACTGATGGATGAAAGGGTTTGAGTTCTCGTTTCTTTAAACGGCCTCAAACATGACATCCGACAGTTTTACGGTCTTCCACAAATGAGAAGTTTCCACCATTGATTGGTTGTCTCCAGCTTGCTTCCATGGATTTTAGGGAACATTCTAGGGAAAGCTTGGTGCAACATGTAGGATTAGCATTCGCAGATCATATACTGTAGCATGGGGAGTTTTCCATCAGTGTCTGGGCTGGTAATTGAGCAGCGTGCCCAGACTTAGCTTTCTAACAACTGTTCTGCAAGCTGCACTGTTCTACACATGTAGGAAGCCACAGCTGCCTCCAGACTCCCCTAACTCTACTCAGACCACCTTGTCAGACCCGCCCCCTTCGGTCACTTCTGTGGCATGCCGGATTTTCTCCTACCATCCCAGTCTAAATGCTGGTACTGATTGAAGGTGCTGGACCCTGCAGTTGCTAGAAGCTCCTCTTGCTATCATATCATAGTGGGCAGATACTGCCCTCATATACTCATAGCACCTCCAAAGAGGGTTGAAACCTGTTGTCTTTTGGCAGGAGCGGTGGCTAGTGTCACAACTGGCAAGGCCCTTGTACCCAGTAAGACCTGTCATGCTGCATGTACCGTGCTGACAAACGTTCTGTGGGTGTCATATCCTGTCCAACCCCATCTCCGAAACTGCCAAGGATGTCTAGCAGAACCTCACTAACCTCATTGTCTGTCACTCGCACCCAACCCCCGCAGCCAAAAATCCCAGTCTCCCGTTTCTGCATCCCATGCTTCCGGCTGCCATGTTGGGTGATGATGCTCCCGTACCACAGAGTATAGGGGCAAATAGGAGTTATCCCCCCTGCATCAGCAGACCGGCTCACTTTCGCTCCATAGAGTAATGTTTCCCAGTCCGGTCCTGGGGTACCCACAGTCTGTCCATGGGCGTGTTCTTTTCTGCCTCTGCAAGGACCCGATTGAGAAACACTGCCATAGAGTTAGCCAGCCATAGTACGATGTACAGCAGGTCATCAGAGACTTTGCTCAGTATTTTTCTGTCTCTTGCAGGTGGTGCTGGAGGCGCTGCAGGTATTTGAATATGTTGTCCTTTGTGTATCTCTGACTGCATGTATTGCACGAATCACACAGATCCCTCTCATCATTTTCAGTTGATACTGTAAGAAAATTTTTCCGTGTATGTTTTGCTTACAAGTGCTGAGCAACCTGGTAGTACAGTCTGTGTTACTCTGAGGGATCAGACACCACTATTGACAGTAATTAGACATTTATCATGGTAACCTCTGCGCTTGTTATTACAGTAGGTGCTGGGGTACGTGACTTTGTATCTAGTTTTTTTGGCATTGCTGTTTGGGTTGGCGGTGGCATATATTGGGAGCAGAATTATCACACTGAAATAGGACTTAAATCTGCGTTAAATCCCCAGCGGCAAACTGTAACAAATTTACATAAACAGCGTTAATGATATTTTCTCACCATGTCAGTGTGTGGAAATTTTTATTTCAGCAGAGTCCCTTTCAAACTGAGACTGACAGTAAAAGCACACCAAAAACGTGTTTGTTCATACACCAAGACACAATTGTGGTATTTTAATTAAGGTATCTTATTCCAAACTCTTCTTTTTTACAGCTGGAACAGGTGTCAGTGAGTAGACAATCTTCTTTGTGTAAAATTCACTGGATTCCGTGTCCTGATTTAACACTGAATGCGTGTCAGAATAATTCCCCTTTTTTGTTGAACTCAGTCAAGTCTTTAAAGACTTGGGACACCTTTAAAAAAATCACAGTAACAATACAGGTATTTTCCAGTGCTGTAGTGCAGTGTTGCTTTGTACAGACAGTACTGGTGTGGTGGCGCCCTCTAATGGAGCAAGGATGAATCTCCGCCTTTTTGATTTTAAATCCTTGGTCCATTCATCTTCGTGCCAATGCTTTGAGGTTATTTCACTAATCTGGTGGAGCATCTTACAAGGGAGCATTTCATGGATCTTTCATTCCCACAGCTCACTAACCATAATCACTGATGAGACGTGTGTTACTTTGTGTGTGGAGTCTTTCTTTAGTTGTCATTTTATTTTACTTCCAGTTGGTGCAGCACAGCAACAACCAGGTGCAGGTGAGTAGCCAGTTTCAGTCAATTCCTGCCCTGAAAAATGTGTATATATGCAGTACATTATTATATTTGTACACCTGTTCTAAAGCGGTTTTTTGTTAAGCAGCGTTTACGTTTTGCCAACAGAGCTTATCTTCCAGCTGTTTTTAAATGCATAAGATGCAATACAAATGCAATATGGCGTTATCACTAACGGCAGTTTTACAAAGTACTGTGCAGACGTCAGAGAAAATGATGTTGAAATGATCTTCATGCTGATGTACTACTATGATATTATGTCATCTTAACCATTTGAAAACCTCTCCTTAAGTCAATACCTCATTGATTTTTAAAGCTAATTTAATTCAAGTGAGCGGAGGTTAAATTTAAAGAATACGTGGAATGGCTGCGGTGGATGCTCTTCCAGCCGTCCAACAAGATATCAGTAACTTTGTGGAGAATAGAAGAAATCCGTGTTAGTGTTTATTGTGTTACTCTTCATTTGCACGTTTTGTAATGTTAAATTGTTTCTTTTCTGAGCAAAAATACACAGATAAGTGGCTTTAAGCATTTTCTTTGACTGCCTAAGACTTCTCCACAGTACTGTACACTTCAAGTAATTAACACAATCGTAGATGACATAAAGTCATTAATGCCATTTAAACGTGTTTGTACCGTTGTAAATCGGGGCCGGATTATTTAACTCTACCGCCATCTGCTGGGTCACAGCAGTCACAGCAGTCTTGGGTTTTGTGGCACTGACCAAAGCTGATTCCAAAGTCAGGTCTGTTGCAGGAAATGTACATTTATAATGAATCTGTTCATTATAATAAAGGTATTTACAACATGGAAACTGGATATAATGTTATGCCTAAAAACAAAAATGGCTTTTAAATACCAAATACACTGAAATGCTTAATTTAATCAGTTTCAGAAAAAAATGTATACATGATTTCATTGGTTGGGGTCAAAAAAACGTTAAAGTCTATGCAGAAAAGTCCAGATTTGAAATGTTGACATTTTCGTGGTCAGTCAGCATGTCTTACCAAATCTCTGCCACACGAGGGTGCCAGATTCCTTTATGTTTAGCTGAATGTGTGAATTTTCAGTTTTTGACTGTAATTACGTTCATAGTTATATTTAATTCTGATCTACAGGCGTTCCTGCTGGTAAACCTCCAAAACCAGGTAATATCTCAACTGGGAAATGAATTCAATTTCATGCAATACTGAATATTTTACACATCCAGTCAGTCCCCTCTGACAAAGATTTGCTTTAATTCCCCGTTTAATTTTGCTATCAGAACTGCACAATTTACATCTCGGAGCAGATGGGGCCATTTGTTGTGCTGCTGAAATGTTAATAAAGGCTCTTCACCACGAATTTTACGGGAAATTACAGAACAAATGATTATTGATATCTTTTACTTTTTTCGACAGGAAGAGGAGGGCGGGGTTACGGTTAGATTACGTTTATGATCACGTGGTTTAATCGAATAAACCTCGACATACTTGGTAGCAGCAAGGTCCAAAGGACATTTTATATTTGGAAAATACCTTAAGTGACATTGATTTAGAGGTTGTTTGAATAAATACCCGCCTTATCGCCTAAGCGGCTGTAAATCCTGTCCATCGGGGTCCACTTCAGGGAGGCGGGAAAGGTAGCACCGACTGCAGAGAGAAGGGTCCAGCTGCGGACACCTGTAGAGTGGAACTCCACCGGAAATACGTCACCTCCACAGGAAACACGTGATCTCAACTCTGTGTTACAGCGAATAAACCCTAACCTTAACCTTAACCGGAGGTCTACGTCCTTAAAGATCACGTGTTTCCTGTGGAGGTGACGTATTTCCGGTGGAGCTCCACTCTACAGGCGTGTGCAGCTAGACTCTCTTGAGATGGACACACTTCCGCCCTAGTTGCCATGACAACAGAGATCCACGTCAAACTCGTCCGTCCATGACGGGCCAATCTGCCGAACGCGGGTCCTCGGTTCCGGTTACCGTCGCATCTCCATGTGATGAGTCCCGTGCTTCAGCTGACTTTCGCTCTCTCCCTGCAGGTCTTGGTACATATCCCTATGGTCATGGAAGTAAGTGGCTGAAATCACGGCTGTCCAGGGCAGCGTACTGCTGCCATTATGCCAGACATTCCACATTAGGCATACTGATGGCAGGGAGGCAGATAAGAGACAGCCAGGAAGGGGGGGTTCTGGCTGGGCTTGGGCGGTATTTATGTTATTATCCCCATTCCGGCTTTGCAAATTCTATCAGAAAATACAGGAATATCCTTGCTGTTAAAAATACCATCAAAATACCATATATAATGTCTAGACTGTATTAAATCGTACTTTGCGCGAGCCTAGTGCTGAATGAACAGGGTGGTGAAACTTCTTGTCGGCTAATTTCACCGCCACACTGAATGGTAGACTTCCGGAACGTGGCGCATCAGGGAGCCGCTGTCAACTTCCAGAAGACTCCCGGAACTTCCGGGAGAGGTGGGACGTCTGTCATAGGAAGGGGTGCACTTATCTGGTACTCAAGTATGTGTTCATCTCTAAAAGCGATACCTGCACATTATCGCGCATTTTAACCTTTATATGATAATTCATACCTTTTTTTTTTTATACATTTGCGGTATAAAGGTTAAAATGCACGATAATTTCTTGTTATATCAGTGCAAATGCAAATAAAATATGTACACATTTGCATTGTTACAACGACTGATTGCCTCACGTATTGCTTTTAGAGGTGAATGTCTACTTGTGCACGAGTTACATGCCTCCGTGGTTATAGCAAGGATGACCAGATAGCCCATGTCAGAGAGGGTACTTACAGCCATTTCAGCTTTTACAAACTACTTTAAAACTGAACGGCTGTGCTTGGCTAGATAGTTCAGGTCTTGTACTGTGTCTGGTTTGTTTCCTCGATTGAAAGACCCATCCAGCTGTTTCATATTAACATTAGTGACACGTGCATGATTATAGAGGACTGACCAATCAGCAGGCAGCAAGAACTCAGTGCTAAAGTGAAATCCTTTTATTTGAAATGACAGCTTACAAATCCTGACCTAGTTCAAAGTCTCCTCGCCCAAGTTATAGCATTAAAACTTTACCATGTCTTTAACGCCCCCTAAAGATGGTGTCAAATTAACAGGGAGCAGAACATTAGCAGGACGATGTTATCGGGGCTCATTGTTTCTTGGTGTCTTTTTCTCTCAGTTCCTTACACTGGAGTTGCAGGAGCTGCAGGCACACTCCCTGGTGCCAGACCTCTGACAGCACCAGGTACCCACCTTAACCTGCACATCATTCATTCTCAAGAAGCTGTAACATGTATCTGGTTCTTTCTTGTGTCAATACTGAATCCACAAATGAACCCACTTTTAATATTCTGTTTCTGTGTCTATCATGTGTCAGGCAATACTGAAAGCTTGCATTGGTGTGTATATGTATATTTGTGGGTGTCTTGGGGTGCATGTCCTGCTCCATGGGGGGGAGGGTTGTGCTTTGCTCTTCCTTCTCAGTGACCCTGACATGGCACCACCGTGGTGTCAGTTGGCCCGGAAATGCCACAGATCCCACCTTCCTGCCTGTGGATGAGCTTTTTTCCCTGTAGCTCACAGAAGCCACTCCAGGATTGTAATTTAGACCTTTATCAGGGCGGAAATGGCGGAGCGATGAAAATGATAAAAACCGTTGTGACCTCCCTGCGTTCTGGTCATTGGGCTTTCGTTTCCCTCTCGTCAGGGTCACGTGACCTGCTGTATCGCAGGCCTGACTAACCCAGTGTGTGATCTTGTAGGTGTAGGATATCCGTCGGGTGTGGCGATTGGAGCTGGTAAACCGCCAAAACCAGGTAAAAGATGTTGTCTGGAACATGGGAACGCAACACACTCTGCGTCCTCAGGAATTCGGAAAGACGATGCAATATGTATCCTGAGGAACCTGTAAATACACAGCACACCCCATGTATAGAGGAACCCATGCAAGTCGCATTTCAGTGAACAGAAAACGGTCAACGGCGTTGGAAAGACACAAATAAACTGTAGCATAAACAGCGGCACAGATAACATCAGGATTAGTCGCCACGTTTCTCACGCAGAGCACCGTGAGGTCGCGTTGGGGGGGTGTGGGTTTGGACCTGTGATGTTGAGCCTCAAAGTAATCTCAGCCTGCCAGCCCCCCCGTCTCTCACTCCCACCCTCTCATATGTTCGTCTCTCTCATGTCTCCCTTCATCTCACAGGCTACGGTTCTCTGTCCGCTGGATACCAGCCAGGTGAGAAAACGGGACCCAGTCATCCGAGATTTATTTAAACTCGTCCTTTCTAAGCCTCAGCCCTGCGGATGGTTTTAGGTAGATAAGCGCTTATGGCAAAATTCAAAAGCTCACGACAAAACAAACATACATATATATATAAATAAGGGTGGGATGTGTTTCCTGTCAGAAAAGGCCTGTAACCCGTCCGGTGGGTAACAAAAGGCTCAAAAGAGACAGTGGAAGGCATTCAGACCTTTTAAACTGACAGACTTTTAAAACTAACTAATCATGCATCTGCCAATTATGATAATTCAGTAAGCCTTTAAACTATAACAAAAGACCAAGATTCTTTTCTTGCCCGTTTGTCCTTTTGATATGATATGAACATCTAATATTTTGGAATATAGAGTGATTTACTGCTATGTAAAGCTTTGAAATAATTCCACATTGTGATATGAGCTGTACAGGTGCATAATTAATGAGAAAATCGACACACGATTTAACTCCGATTAAATCATTCAGTGAAAAGGCAAGACAGTGTTTAGGTTTTAAATGACCTGTGCTTATCTTGGCATCTTCAATAAAAATGGAAAAAGCCCCTGTCTGACTTTTTCCCTAGTTCTCCATGGGGGTCAGCAGAAACCCTAGATGTAGAGCTGTACTTCACTGGCTTACCCTGTCACAGAAACACACATACACCAATGCACTTGCCAAGACGTTGGTAGCAAGAGTGATTGGTGGAATAGTGCCTGAGGCTATGATGTAGCTGCTTCACAGTCAGGAGGAAATGTGTTTAGATACAATGCTATCTCTGAACTAGGTTACAATCAGGAGTTATCCTGAACACGCTTGGTTAACCTGCCAGGATTTACTGGTTTGCTTTTCCAGCATGCTTTTCCGGTTTAGTTTTCTGGTTCGCTTTTCCGGTTTACTTTTCCGGCACACTCTTCTGGCTCGCTTTTCCAGTTTACTTTTCCGGCACACTCTTCTGGCTCGCTTTTCCGGTACACTCTTCTGGCTCGCTTTTCCAGTTTACTTTTCCGGCACACTCTTCTGGCTCGCTTTTCCGGTTTACTTTTCCGGCACACTCTTCTGGCTCGCTTTTCCAGTTTACTTTTCCGGCACACTCTTCTGG
>JAODJX010000130.1:645875-662332 GCA_026776945.1 Isichthys henryi | reverse complement strand
CCGGCGGGGTTCCGGGGCCGCCGGGGGGGGGCGGCCGGCGGGCCGCCCCGCCGGGGCGGCGCCCCCCCCCGCCCGCCCGCCCCCCCGCGGGGGGGGGGGCCCCCCGGCTGGGGGTTGTACATCCCCCAAAAGCAGGAAGACGACTAATGCAGCACAACAGAGACTCCACCGCTCCGCAGCCACAGTGGCATGCAGCACATGCGTGTGTCACTCTCTGGCGGACGACGAGCACGTATGCAGCCCAGGGCCCTCGGTACACAGCAGGCGAATCAAGGCGGCGCTAGGAAATGGGTGGCAACCAGATCTTTGCGCAATCGACCTTTCAAAACATTCCTAAGCTGACTCAACCTGAGCCGCAAAGCCTGAGGGGGGGGCACAAAAGAGAAAGCAAAGGAATGCACCCAGCCAAAGAAGAACCAGCATCATGTTCAGTGTCTGCGCGGAGAGACCAGCGAATGGGAGAGCAGCACACAGCGGGCCGGTCGGCAAGCGCCATGCTTGCACAGGACAAGCTTTAAACAACTGTAGGACATGCTGGAGAAGATGGGGCCAATCAAAATCAACACTTTTTTTCTCCAGTAAGAAAGAGGTTGGGGGGCACACAGTATGTAGAGAGGGGGAGGGGGTCTCAGTCACATCCACATCACAGGTGGCGGGTGGCAGCCTGTCCCTCGCAGTCACGGCGTGACAAAGCAACACGTTTCCCAGCAGCGCAGGTGTCACGGAGACGCGAGGGGGAGACTGGGTCAGTCGCACAGGAGGAGCAAACACCGCTGTGCCCACTCATGGGGGGGGGTTTGGTGCAGGCGGGCAGCACAGTGACATAAGTTCTACCTAAACACACCTGCCCCACTTTCCACAGGAGCCTCAGTCCAATTCAAAGACAAATCAACAATGTCAGAGTCCATAGCACCCGACCTTTTTACCGGGAAGCAAGGCGTCACATCAAGAACAAGCCGCCTGCCTGTTTACGGTCTCAGGAGGTCCAGCCAGGACACCGATGCACCCCCCCCACCACCTCAAACACTCCCTGTGCTCACTGCTCCACACCCGCCAGCTGACCCCGTTTCAAACGTCAACTCCACAGAGGAGCAGGGAACCAACTGGCGATTCGCAGGACACCTCCCAGGGTCTGCCGGCCCACACTTCAGGCCACAGCCCTCAAACCACACCCGCTGACTGGCCTGCTAAAGGCTGCAAGGCTCATCTCCTCATAATAAGCACTGCACAAAGACACACATACAGCTCCGTGTAGCAATAACTGCAAACTGATGAAGCCGAGACTTAAATAAGCGCTAACATTAGTACAGATCCAGCTATGCATTCATCTTCTAACCACTTATTTTTTCGGGTCAGGATTACAGAGATTTGTGCAGACCTATAAATATTTCCCTTAAAAGCAGAGGTATTTTCTGGAATATTCTGTGTAAACGGACGTTGAAACCTGAGCTACTGGACCCTGCTCTTCTTCCCAGTCCTCCCAGGAACCAGTAAAGCCGTGCGGCTTAAGAATCAAGATCACATGCAGACTCTCAGCGTGCATTCAAAATTGCATACTTGTTCGATATGTAGCTGGCAAATTATAGTATGCAATATGAGCAATATGTCTGTACCTTCAGTACAGATGAGATAGTAGGCAAATTCAGGGGGCTGCATCCTTCAAAGGCTGCATTCAAAGACAAGACAAGGCTGCCCCATTTTGAAAGCTCCTTCAAATGCAGTCTAGAAACGTTTCCTTCTTTTGTCGAGTTGCAAAGGATCCACCCATTGGATCCTTTGCAGCCCAACATATCCCAAGATTCATTGCGTGGACCTTTGAAGAACGTAGCCTACAAAGGCTACACAGATCACATCCTTCGAAGAATGCAGCCCCTGATTTTCAACTCTACCAGTGTGTCCAATTAAATACATACAGTACATACTGCAGTCTGCATTTATGGTCAAGTAGTAAGCTTTTAACAAAATTCAGTATCTACTGTGCAAGAATGCGATTTCGGACGCACCCTCAGATATCACTCAGATACTGACTTCACTTCCCCAAAGCGACGGTATAAGTTGAGCAGGAGGGGCATCCCAGCAGCCATTTACCATGAGATTGGAGCCCCAAACATGACACAGGATAGACCAAGCAGAGGCTTAGCCAAGGGTTCTATGGTGGAGGCCACAGGCTTGGGTGGTGGTAGGAGATAGCACCTTAACAAGGTCTACTAATGAGAGGAGTCACTGTAATCAAGAGGAGGGGAAGCTTCGTAACCTGAGAAAAAATCCCCGATAGGGTAATGAGGGATCATAGGGCGCAACCAAAATCGCATACTTGTCTGCTATGTAGTAGGCAAAATACGGTATGCGACTTGAGCAGTATGTCTGAATCCTCAGTAGCTCAGCGGTACCCAGATAACGTACTACATTCTGCAAAATTCCAAGTTGTGCAACCGATGGATGCTATGCTATCCCATAAGGCCACTGAAGCGGCACCCAGAAATAAAGATCATCATTCGCTCAAAAATTTTGTCAAGATGGCGAAGTAAGCGCCACCTATATACAAATTTAAATAGAAAACGATATAGAGTTACACACGCTGACTAGAATATGTTTTTTTTTTCGTATTTAGTTTCTATTAGCCTTTACCTTTCATGGGGGTCAAACTATATCATTGATAAATATCCAGGTCAGGTAATTTGCAGTGTGTCCGAGTGCATGTATACTGGTTTTCATGCATACTTATAGTACATACTGCAACAGTTGAGTAGCAGGCTTCTGATGAGACTCAGTAAGTACTATACAAGTGTGCGATTCTGGATGCGCCCAGAGTAAGTGGGTGTGATGCACTAATGAGGGGAAGAGCAGGACCTGGATGTAGCGCAGTGCACTCCTCAGCACGCTCAGGTTAGAGGTCTTCTTCTCGTCCACGTTGGGGATGTTCTTCTTCAGAGTCTCGAAGCACTCCTTCAGGTGTGCACGTCTGGGGTGAGGCAAGGGAGGGGGGGTGAGGGAAGGACAGGGGCAGCACATCAGCTTGGCCCAGCCATCACCACTGGCAATACAAAATAATTATGCATCAACGTAACGAGGTACTCATAACTAACAAGCGCGTCGCAGGGACTCTGTGGGTGGCCAGAAAGGTGTTTCACTCCGGCCTTATCAAACACCTCACACCAGCCTCAGCTCCTCTGCAAGGGGGAAACGGCCCAGGTGACTTCCGGCCTGTTTCACAGTCACGGAGAGTCGCCCCCTGCTGCAAGGCCTCCCTCCCCAAGTCGCACACGCCCCCCCCCAAACCCCCCTGGCTCCGCCTGCCGGATACAGAACAGAGGGCTTCACCCACCTGTTTTTCTCAAGCTTGTTATGTACCTCCCTGGTCCCAGCCCTGCGGGGAGAGATCACAGCAAAGGGATCAGCCCTTCTCCACAGGGCGTGAGAACGGAGACCCACAGAACAAGATGTGAGCCCTGTCCGTCATGGAGCCGCTCGTATTACGCCAAGCCCAGCAGGCCGGGTAGCTCCGCCCCCTACCGTCACATGACCCACGGACAATAGTACAGCACCTTACCCACCTAACCAGGAGGTATATATCAGACAAGAAGCCGTCAATCTTCTGAAGGCACTTACCCCCCCGGCCTCCTCTTTCCATCCGGGTGACGCGAGTCCTCCATGGCATTCAACCGCACCGCTGGGTTGGGCTGGACTGGCAGGGGGGCCGGCTGAGGGAGCAGAGCATGCTGGGATGCGGTGATGATGGAGCCAGGATATGGCTGGACGAGTGGGGGAGGAGCCTGCTGAAGCTGCTGCTGCTGCTTGGGGGCTCCTGCCTGAGGTGAAGATACAGCTTCAACCTTCAACTGCGAGGCTAAGAGGAGGCGCTGCGGGAGCTGTGGTGGCTGTGTTGGCGGGGAGGGGGCGTCCTTCCTGGGGGGGCTGGGACGGGATACGACGGAAGGAGACAGAGCGGCACCAGGCGGAGGCGGAGCCAGGGGCGGGGCTGGGGCCACCAGACCAGCCGACATCATGGGAATGGGTATGACCGCGATGGACACCGGAGGGGGGCGGGGCGGAACTGGGAGGGAGTGGGGCTCTGGACATAACTCCTCCCCATAGGGCCCGTGGTTGAGCCGCGGAGGCTGCAGGGCGGAAACGACTTCGGTGCGCTTCTGCTCAGCCTCCCGTTCGAGTCTCAACTTCTCCTTCAGCTCGCTCTCCTCTGCAGGAGAAGAAAAAAAATACAACAAAAAAAAAAAACAGCGTCACAAGTCCCCGCCCATTATTCCAAAAAAAGGACCAATCAGAGGACAGTAAGACAGCAATTTCTGGTCCAAAGGCGGGCCTGTCACAGACCCCTCACAAAAGCAACCTACAGAACATCAGCAATGGTCACATGGTCCCCCCGAGGCCCCGCCCTTCCAGGAGATGCTGTAACAATGGGGTCAGTGTTTGTTAGAAACAGTTCCCCCTTTCTCACTACTATGAAACTACAAGTGGGCAAGTGGGGGGGGAAAAAGCATAAAATGAGGAATACAGAGCCACAGTTCCAGAGAACGCTAAAGGGGGTGAAGTTGCGGGATGCAGATCTGAAGGCCAACCCTTTCCCGTTCAATGACACAGGTGGGGCGCCCCCGCAGTGCTGCTGCAAGGAGAAGCCTTTATATACAACAGGAAGGGGAAAACAAGGCGGGCATTGACTTTACTGCTCCCCCCATTGGCCGTAAAGTGGGACAACTCCACCTCCTGGCCCACTGGCAGGCGCTCAAGGTCAATTGTGGGTGAACCTTTTACCCGGTTAATACCAGTTAAGTCCGGGAAACACCACACACCAAACCTGGAAACACCATAAACGTTAAGGCCACCTACAGGGCCGGCATCTGAATATGCTTTACGAGTTAAACGAATTGGCCAGTGGGGGAGAAGCACCGTTGCGACGGGAAAGGTGAACGGCAATACGGAGACACAGCAGAACCGCAGTCTGTTATAACAGCTGATCCGGACGCCGACCCGCATGACTCACTGCTCATCAGTGCGGGGAGGAGCCAAATGCATCCATAGACCTGCAGCAAAGCCTCAGAGTATGATCACCACAGATCTGCTATTCTCAGACCGCCTGTTCAGACCAACATACTACCTACATACCATATACATGCCTTCTGCGGGGGCTAGAGCTAGCAGCACTGAACAGGGGCCAGTTTCCCCTCTGGGGGCTCAGGGAGGTACAGAGGGAGACTGCAGGAGAGGCATGGGGGGGGTGGGCGTGTCCGAGATATATTCACACAGCAACGTCAGCAGTGAATCAAGGCTGGAGATTCAGGCCGCAAGGCCATCATGGGTATTCCTGCTATCACGCAGGGTGGGGGGCTTGTGCGCTCTGCTTGTAGCCAGGAAAAAGGGTCGGGGATTTATGGCTCACTAGCGGAAAAAGGGATGGACTGACTTCCTGCAGGAGACTGTGCTGAACTCACTCAAATTCCAGAAATCAGCACTCGAAACAAAAGCGGGACATCCACTGATGGGGGGGGGCAGGGAGAGCCCCGGAATACTCGTCAGAGGTGACAGATTTGACCTTCCCCCCCAACCAAGAACGCTATATGCTCCCAGTTGTCCTGCAAGATCCCTGCAAGTGAGCGACAAGACACCGCGTACAATCTCAAGATTCCAGGAAGCACAAACCAGCCAGTCGCAGTGCAGAACGTCGCTCAGTGTCATACAGGGAAAGTTTACCGGCTGCAGGAGAGTCTGCGCATGCTGGGGAGCGGGGTGACTGTCCAGTTTCCATGGAAACAAACATCAGAACAAGGCAGAGGGGAGCCTGTCCCCTAGGGGGCTACCTTAACAGCATGCAAGCCTTTCATCTGCTTGTGTACGAGCACTGGACTTTTTGTACGGAAGGATTCATGGGGTATGAGACAGCACCTACATATGTGCCACCTAGCTCTCAGACAGGCTGACCTGGCTGGTGAAAAGCTCTCATCACCTCTAATCAGAGCAGCTGACAGAAAACAGCATAGCCCAAGGACCTCCCAGCCACTGGCACAGAGACAACAGTGATGCAGTCAATGAAAACCCACATTAGATCAACCTGATGGTGTTACCCATGCTAATTATTATACCTGATAAACATTTCTCACGTGCCTGGATAAGGATGCTGCATTAGAAAATTAAAATTAAATATGAACCACCAATCAAACGAAATGCACGCTTACGTAAGTTAACTATAGTGTTTTTACACAAAACCCATCATTAAAGGAAATTAGTATTCAAATAAGATCAGCTCCTCCATAAAAAAAATCAGCACTAATATTGGCACATCGACGAACATCACGACCCCAAGAGGAGACTTCTGTTATTATAAGATTGTCTTTCACAAAAAGAGTTAGTGACAGCACAATCGGGTAGGGGGCAAAGGGCCGGGGCAGCCACGCGAGCGCACACCCTCCTGCACCCATTCCTCGCCTGCGTTTAAGTCAGAAGCGTTTCTTCAGACATGAACATCGCGTGTCATCGACTTCCCGAAACAGGCTGCGCAGAGCCGGCGATTCCGCGATACGCACCGGGCTGACAGATACCCGGCAGCGGAGAGTGACGGAAGGTGACTGCCTCTGACGTCACCGTGGCCAGCGGCCAGTAGCGGGATGACTCGGCACGCACCAGCAGCCCCGCTCGGATCCTAACCGTGTCACGGTCTAAGCCGTGAGCCGGACAGTAAAGACCGTGACCGCGGGTCGATGCAGTCGGCGCAGGGATACTATTCGCCCAAGTTCAGCTCTGCTCCAGTTACACCCTTTTACTTTGACGATAATCGAACCCAAAATCTCAGACAGGTTATCTGGGTGTGGTTTAACTGGGACAATGTTTTTATTTCACGGGTAAAATGCAGTTCTCTCCGCAGCAGGCACACACAACACTCGTCAGTCATCTGACCCCATATTTAGCCGTTAACCGTCTGGAGGTACGGGTACCGATTCGCACTGTTTAGCGGGGCTCGGATGGCCCGGCGGGACGGAGGGAACGGCCGGTTACATAAAGGCCGCATTCCTCCGGAGGGGAAGCCGAGGAGACGCTGCCCCAGTTTCCCTCGCGCTGCGACCTGCGCCAGGCAGCTCGCGGAAGGAGGAGGGGGGGAAAAAAACACCCGCCCGGAGTCTGGCACGAGCGCCTTGCGCGCACGTGGTAGGGAGGGAGGGCCTCACGCACGCGGTTTCTTAAGGGGGCGTGGCCTCCGCTGACACGTCACCAGCGAACTAACAAAAACCCTTCAAGCGACTACATATTCATCGGAAAGAAAATTTATATACTAATAAATAAGTGGGAACTTCAAAGCGAAATATCCAAGTGCAAGTCACGCTACTTGTTTTTCTTCCGCAAATATGCGGGAGCCAGTTTGAAAGCACGATTACTCCACCGAAAGGGAAGTAGGCTTAAATTGCACGTCATATGATACCCGGCTATGTCAGGTCATTATGTAAAAAAAGGGCTGGCACGTATCTCGTGTTTTGCCACCGCCCTTTATAGCGAGTATTAGTTTCTAAATCCCTAATACAGAAAATAAATATACAGACAGGCATCTAAACGACTATCTAAGCAGACGCTATGCTATTTTACGATACACAGCATACAGCTTATTTGAGTTTATGACTTGGAATAACCCTTTAAGTCCGCTACGCACTTGGAAATCAAACACGACGGTAACAAGGAAGCATATTATACCTTCCCAGATGGTGTTACTTTGACCAGCTGAAACTAAAGAACACCATTAACAAATCGCTCGCACGCAGCTGGCCACCACGACACAACCCGATTTCCACAACGCCACCATGCCCGGGAACGCAACTCACGTTTATCAACTATTCAGCTAACCTTGCAAGTTGCTGCGGTAGAACTACACATACAGCCAAATGGAACTAAATGCATCCATGAATAAATTTAACCACACTCATCCCAAGGGGCAGAAACATAAATAAATTCATTTTGCACAAGTAATATATTTGCACATTTTAAGAAATAAATGGTTCTAAACTATCTAGTGTCAGTAGAATCCAGAATATGGCTGATTTTCACAATCAGGCTGATTCAAGCATGCTAATCGCCAAATCCCAAACGAGATAAGCTGTCTGACCCTTGATTTCAACGTTGTTTCAACAGCCCGGGTCCCCGTCCCCGTCCCCGTCCCCGTCCCCTCCTTACCACGTGCTTTCTGTTGTTGCTGGGATTGCCATTCCAGAAACTTGGCAGCTTCTAAAAGCGTTTCGATGCTCATCTTCCTTTTTTGCCGATGGTAGAAGTTGTTTCTGCGAGTAAATATGTGTAGATTTTCACAAGGAGCGCTCCTTTCACTCGCCGTTCGCACAGTGCTATTCTCCCGTTGGAGCAAAGGGTGGAAACGTAATTGAATCCCCTCGTAAGACGTCGTCCAAACACGTAGAGGGGTTGCAACAAGATGGCGATGCAAATGACAGAAAACACAACAAGGGAAAAAGCGGATGGATTAAGACCGCCCATACATTGCAAAACTCCTCCCACATACTACAGGTTGACCCAAAACACGGAGAAGAGATCCTAGTCTACTTCTGAACTGGGATTTCGAGATTGAAGATTTCTTTCACAATAAATACTAATAAATAGTAAGTTTTCAAAAATTGCACTGCCAAAAGTGCTGAGCGAATATATTATTGCAACCTTATAGAAAATGTGCAATTATGCATTTTATGTCTACAAGCTGACGGCGTAACACGAATGCAAATACTGTATATACAGAGGTCGCCGTCATTACAAGGAAATATGTTTTAAATGTTTGCATGCAGTCGAGTGACACGTTATAAGGAGCGTGGGAAAGCGGTATGTGACAGTGAAGGCGGACTCCCAGCGCCGTGTTTTGGGGGCAGCGCTGTCCTGCAGCAAGCGTGCGCCTGATTAAAACATGCTGATCATCCGCGAGCCAATCGGCGATCGTAACAACAAGGCATGGCGTCTGCACACATGGGCAGCCGCCAGCTCGGCTCATTTGCATGGAGAGGCCGGCCCGCTGTCTCGGCGCCTCTCAGTCAGCCGTAAGAAAGCGGCTCCGTCTCTGCAACCCCAGGTGCTGGAACCCGCTGTTTTTTTTAGCCTTTATTGGGAGACGAGAATTGAAAACACAGGTAGAGCATATTTTATAAAAATGACTGTCGCTTTAAAACCCATCTGTCTCTTTCCCCGCAGTTTTTGCAAATACCTTCCGGGTGTGTAAGGAGGGGAGTTGGCTCAAAGCGTAACAAATAACATTATGTCAACGACCCATTGACGTGAACTGCCTTGCAGATCAAAAGATGGTAAATATGGCACGGCTGGCAGGGCGCGGCGAGACAGCTGTAAATCCAAAGCAGCGTGGTGCCGGGCGGAGCCGCCGGGCCAGCAAGCATGAATTTAAAGGGAAAGGGGCAACGACTCTCTGTCCTTCTGCTAAAGCGCTTGCCCGGTTTCAAACCGGTGCCCAACCGTGCCGTCATCAGAATTATACACGCACAACTGGGTTACGTTGCTCGATTAGAATGGAGGTGTGACAAACGGGGTGATGACAGTCACTTTGATCTGCATTTGTCATCCGGAAAATGTCGCGCTGAACCTGGTCACCAAACCGAGCCCAGTCATTTTGCATCCCGTCCTGTCGAACCTTCCCGTGAAACCAAGGATTTATATGATATTCCCATCATAAGTAATAACTGTCGTAAATCTGACATAATTCCAGCATGAAATACCTTGATTTCGTTTTACTTTTTTCAGAGGAGGAGCTCATGTTTAACTGACTGCCTATGATACATTAAAGACACTTGTTTTTATATCTGAAAGAGGTGATGGCGTTGTCTGTGTGATAGAGCTCTCCCGTCTTACGGTCGGCTCTGCCACGCATTGCCTTACTCTGTAGTCGGACCCTTTAAGGGAGAATTCCGCAGGAACTTCCAGCCGGGACGCCGGGGAGGGGGCTGGGGGGCGGGACACTCCGATTGGCTGCAGTAGCCGGTGAGTCATGCGTCAGTCGCCTTGGATACACACAAAATCGGCGGCGAGGGGAGTGTATGCGCACCCTGGAGGGGGAGGGAGCAGGAGGAGAGAATTTCCCCACTGACAGCGTGCGCGGTCACCTGCCTGGCAACAAAACGCTGATAGGGCCGAAAGCAGCGGAATACCCAGCATTTGGGCCGTGACTCCACGGGGCCACTCCCCAATCCCGCTCCCTTTGAAACACTGCACTGCTCATCCGCATTAACACGTCTAAAAATAAATGTAATTTTTTTTTTCTGAGAGGGTAGAAGGTTCCAGACACTGTATTTAATCATTATTTAATAATTTCTTGAACTTCCTTCCGCGTTAATACAGCATAACCTTTCCCTTTCTTTCTTTTTTGTGTGTTTACAGTCCTGTATGCCCCACGCATGTTCGCGAAAAATCCACTTTAGCAGGGATGGGACGCAGCACCAGGAAGGTCAGTCCGCCCTGATAACGAGGGATCGAATCCCTGCAGAGGGATGTAGATGAGACAACCTCAGCACAGCGGTGGAACTGCAACACTCAGGAATGCCGTGGTTTCACACAAGAATACGGGACTTCGTTAGCTCATGTCATGTGATCATGGAGATGATGTGACAGGTCACGTGGAGGTAGGCTGGCGATGCACAGTTCGAGTGGTCTGACTATGGCTGGCACTGTTCCACAGGCCAAGAGCATAAAACGGAAAAGTCAGAACCACAGATCAGCAAACCAGCCAGTCTTGTGCTCCTCTCAGAGTCTTATGACTTTCATCAGACACAATAATGGGGTCAAAGTCCCAGTGTATAACAGAGGAGGCTGGGGAGGGGCTGCGCCCCTGTAACCAGCAGAACGTGGATAAGCGCCACCCAAAGTCTCCAGCCTGCCTGCCCTGATATCCTGTTTTTGGATCCTGGCCTGAACACTTATCAGATTCTACTTCCTGTTACGGAGCGACTTGGGAACTCCAGGCATTTAGGAAAGGAAATCCAAGGATAAGTGACATAGGTGTGATGTTGTTTTTGTGGAAAAAATAGGAATTGTGTGTGTGTGTGTGTCCACAAAACAGAAAACAATTAACTAAGAGTGATGCAGGAACGATTTTCACTGGTCTCAATACTCATCTAGAAAGGCAAAATCACAGAAATAATCAGACATTGTAAGCCGACGTTTAATACATTGCCAACTTGCCAGTGAGAAAAATCAACTAAACAGTTCCATCTAATGGACGGATTCGGTAATTACACCCATCAGGCTTTATTAAGCCCTTGATCGTATTGGGATCACGATGCCTGCTGGAGAGCAGCTTGCATGGACTGCCTGGTAAGCACAGTGCACACATGTACACCTACTTAAGGAGACCTTCAGGTAATATGGTGACTAAACAAGCTAGAGAAAAATCTACACAAACAGGAAGAAGGTGTGGGCAGCCCACAGAGGGAGCCGTGTCACTGCAGACATACTCCTCAAACAGGTATGAAACTGGCTTCCCAGGCCATCCACTCATGCCTCGCTCTGTGTGTCTCTCCCCCTGAATCAGAGCTTTCAACAGGAAGTGACGTCATTCCCCAGGGATGAGCAGGCAGACAGTGCAACACCTTTGTCTCCTGTGTCCTTCGTTTGTTCCCCAGAAATTGCTTACGCATTGTGTGCAAGGTCACTCCTGCTGCCTTTCCTGCATCTCAGCGCAGCAGAGTAGGGATTCTGCCATTAAGCGAGCATGGTTATAGACGCTGTTCAGGCCCAGTACCCAGAATGCCTTGCCAGCAGGGTCCCCTCCTCATCTCACCCTACTCCCTCTGCTCACATGTGGCAGACGCTAGCATCCTACATGCCAGTGTAATTATAAAAGGCATAAATACAAGTTTGTTTTTATTTTCTAATGCCGTTCTTCACAATGCAGTGAACATTGCATTCTTTCTGTCCGCATCTTGCATAGAGGAAAGTTAGAGAGGAAATTGGCTTTACTCTCAGCAGCGTTAAGATTTCTTTGAATTTTACTCACACCTACCCGTATGTGACTGTCAGCATGGCCTGACAGAGGTGTAGCAATTCACTGTGAGCCACAACCCTAGAGGAAAACAAACTGAACCCAGTGTTCTTGGCAAAAAAGTCGACATGAACAACAATATAATCACAGGTAAATGATGAGTGATGATGCCCCTCCCACTTCAACACACACAAAGCAAGTCACCATGACACACTTCAAATTAAAGATGATCACAATGACCTCCAAACGTAAGCCTGGCTCTCATGAATTACTCATCTGTCAGGCAAAATTCTCCGTATTGTCAGTCTTCAGCGCCACCTGCTGGCGATCTGACGCCTGTGGGGGCTCTGCGAGGGATCGAATGAACAGCACCCTCTTCTGTGGTTGTGAAGCAAACGCAAGGCAGTGGATGACAGCATCACAGGAGCGATGAGGTCATCCCCACCCCGCGGGACTGGCAGAGGCACGTGTGTCCTTTAACTCTGCTGCTTATGTACTTTAAATAAAACCGTGCTTATTCAGTGGGGGATTGAGGAAAAAGATTAATTATCCTCTCCCTGTACTATTAAAGATCGCAGGCTATGCTTCTGTTCCTGTGATCAGAAGGTTGCCAGTTCAAATCTGATCTCGGCAGAATAGTCACATGTTTGTGGGCCCTTAAGCAAGGCCCTTAACCCCCTGCTCCATGGGCGCTGCTGCAGGTGCCCGCCCTTCACTGCCAAGCTTACTGTCACCTACATGTGTGTCATGGAGATCAAGATGTGATAGGTGAAAAGAGAATTTCCTCATGAGGATCAAGAAATTATCATTATTATTATTCAGTTTTTAGAGTGCCCAGAGTAGAAATCCTGCGCGAGCTTCGGGTCCAGTAAAGTATATCGTTGACCAGCAGGGGGCAGCAAAGAGTTTAATTCGCATCTGACGCAATGACGTCTTACAGCAACTGCAAGTCATCGTTAACTTGAAAATAAAATACGGGTGTGTGTTATTTATAAATAACGTCTTATCTAAAATTGGCTTCTACAGACAATTGAAAATGTCATTTAGGCGTAGGTAAGATCTATTGATCTGCCAAACATATCAGTGATACATAGACGGTGCAAGAAACAGACACAGTGATCTCAGGTGGTCCCTGGTATTCTGAGCTATGAAGGGTGATTGGGGGACACGGTAAACTACAGCACAGGTGGGTAAAAAGCAGGTGTCTCCTCACCTTCTCCGCTGTTAAGGTCACATGACAACCAACTCACAGTAAGAAAAGGATGGCGCGAGAGAACGAACAGGTTCAATCAGGATAATTGCAGATTAATAGTTTATTTAGCGACGGTACTACTGTTTCATTTCGGGTTACTTTCGCCCTCCACATGGATCACTCCCCTGAGACATTATTTCTAGTTTTCACGGCCACTTTGTGCCAAAGCGGACCTTCACGGACTGGGTGTATCTATACATGTACAAAAATAACAACGAAATTGTCAGCAGATAAGGCTCCTCTTTGTAGCTGTTGTTAATAATGTTGTGCCTAAGATGAACACAAGGGGGAGCTCATTCTGCAATTTCATTTTTCTGCCTTCTGCGCAGGTGCTGACTGCGCGCTATTCTTCATGCGTGGGTGAGGTGTTCTTCATGTAACCTCTGCGACCCTCGGGACCACCAGGTCTGGACAAAATGGGACGAGCAGATCATCCCCTGTGGCCTCATCCATACTGCCAAATGAAGGCCATTAAAAACCAATTGATTTATAGAATCTGGCCCGTAACAAGGTTATGGACAAGCCATGCTCAACTGGGGGCACCTTCTCCCTGGAGGTCATGTGACTCACGCTACAGCACCCCCACTAACGACTATCCTCAAGGGTCTTGCTAATAAACAGCCATGTTCCGAACGGACGACCACCCAGACTCAGGCCCTGGCGATGGCAGATGTGTGATCGGTCTAATGCCCCCCCCCCCCCCCCATCTAAGGACACATTAGGCTGGTCTGCAGCCCCATCTCTCTCCTTTGTACTCCTTTGTCTGTAGATGGTTTTCCCTGATAAGCCTGCAGCAAAAAGAGGTGGAACGAAAAATGTGTGTCGGGGGGTGGGGGGTCGATAAAATCTATCAAGGCAGTCTGCCTCGGTGTGTGTGACAATAGAAAGACCCACAGCCTGGCGCACACACACACACTGACACACAGCTCCTCCCTACGGGCTGGTATGCTGGTGATTCACCTTCGTCTCTCACTGCTGGCTGCAGTGCATCATGGAGCCAGCAGAGGGGGTGGCGTTTAATGAACCTGAACGCGAGACTAGCGCTGTGTATTCAGTAAAAGGCGCCGCGTCCAGCAGGACACGCCATTTCAGCAGATTCCTGTCCAGCGGTGGTTCCGTCCGTCCCACCCCCATCAACAGATCTCGCTATGTCAGACCTCCAGGACACCCCCCACCCGGTTTGAGAAGGATTAAGCAATGTGTTGCGATGCCTTAGAGACTAAAGGGTTATTACTGTATTATTCTGGCTGCATTATATTATTCATTTGCTTAACAAAACCTCACCCTGAGTGATTTACGTTGCTCTTAATCTTATGCAGTTGCCCAATTATTAAAAAAATATATGCATTTTTTCCATGGAAGCAATTTGGGTTGAGGACTCAAGGGTGCCACAACTGGGACCGGAAGCAGGAGCTGTCAGGTCTCTTCTCTCATTGGAAAAGGGGTCACACTCGATCCTGGGGGGGGGGGCACTGGTATACATTAAACACTGCTCTCTATGTCCGTGACTGATCAAGTTTTCATGCAAGTAGGCCTCTGCCCTGGCTGTCAGTGATGGATTGAGGGTGAAAGTGGAGTGTTAGGGGTCAGCAGCTGGCCCAGAGTGAGGGGGTCAAATGGTTCTTAAAACCATTGGCCACACTTTTCATCAGGCGGGGGGCGGGTCCCATGTCAGCCAATCAGCCACCTTTGCGGGGTGAGGAAGCAGTCACATTTGGAGGATTCCACCACAAGACAGGATCCTCTTTTTCTCCATCTACTTCACATCCTCCCTCCATTCTCTCAATCCCTTTCTCTCTTGCTCTCCTCCCTCCTTCATACCTCCCTTCCCCTCCCCTCGCCCCGAAAGGATGGCTCCCTGGCGTGCACACAGCACCCCAGCAACCGTTGCCAGGATACCGCAAATTAGGGGATGCAGAGCCGCTCCCTGGAACCAGGTTAAGTGGTGCTAATGAGACGGGTGGGGATGCATTATTAGGGGGCCGGTCTGCTGGCCCTCGCACAGGCGTGCAGGACAGCCGCATGTGGCCCTGCCTAGCCCCTGCGCCCTGGAAACCCTACATGGGGGGCAGAGGGAGGCACCAGGCCACCTCCCCCCTCCAGTGTCCCAGCCACAGCTGAAGATGACACAACACAAGAGCATCAGATAAGCCAATAAGTAACAGCGAACTAATTAATGCGGTTCATCCTACAGCCAAACTGGGCCAATCGTGCTGTGGGGAGACAGGCCCCACTCACATCACCCGAGGCTTGGTGGGGGTGCCGGACACACTGCCACTGGCGCAGAGGTGAAAGCAGAGCTGTGGAGGGTGCCGACGAGGATGTGGGGGGAGAGGGGGGCTGTTTGAGAACCATATTTGCATTTTAATTAGCCTCCTGTTAATACGACACGTGGCAAAAAGAAAAAAAATAGAAATTGAAAAATGAGGTAACACAGGGAGCCTTCTGGCCTTTGGGTCAATCTTTTGGACCTTCAGGCACCTTCCCTGGAGCAGGAAGCCCGGTGGCGGTGGGGGGATCTTGCGGCCGGCGAGACAGGCAGTCAGCCGCCGGCAATCGTGGCACCCTGCTCTATCCCACCCCCCTCTGAAAAGGAGAGCCATTTGTTAGCATCATTTTACCATTTCATGAATCCAATTCAATTAATAAGAGTTTAGAGTCTCCCTCCCCCACAAGGTGCCTGAAGGGACAGATTGGAGATGGAGGCAGAAACACGTACTCACACACACACAGACAGCACACACACAGGCACAGAGACACACAGACAGCACACACACAGGCACAGAGACACACAGACAGCACGCACACACACACACAGATACACAGAGAGAGACACACAGACAGACATACACACACAGACACATAGAGAGACACAGACATACACATAGAGAGACACAGACATACACACACAGACATACACACACAGACAGACATACACACACAGACACATAGAGAGACACAGACATACACACACAGACACATAGAGAGACACAGACATACACACACAGACAGACGTTTTTCCGCTCTCTGTCATCCTGACCTCCCCTCTGGGCTGTTTCTCTCAGCCTCTCTGCAAAAAGCCGCTATCCCTAGTTAATGTGCGGCTGAGTTTTCCTGGGCACTTTTGAAACGATTTCTCCCCGGCATTGCCCCCCCCGCCCCCCCCCCCCCCCCCCCCGGCGCCCCCGGAAGAAAGGCGCGGGTTAGCCAGCGGCCAGGCAGGCGGGC
>JAODJX010000130.1:624781-636064 GCA_026776945.1 Isichthys henryi | reverse complement strand
ATAAAAGTATCAAATATACGCATATAATGTAATCTGCGTCCATCTCTCTCTTTGCAGGTGTGTATATACTTTACATGAATATCAATTTTTAAATGCATCTGAGTTCGCTTGTGCCTTTTGTACATGAGTCCTGTGTTAAGATCCCAGCCAACCCCCCCATCATGAGGAGCGTGGGTCAGTGCTGGGCCCCGGCCAACCCCCGCAGAGTTTTCGAGTCTCGGGAATTGCCATTCACCCAGCCTGCAGCCATGCCATCGTAAGGGCCCCATGCACACTGTGGTGGAGGTAAGGGGGGTGGGGGCAGGCCTGCCTTCTGGGCCTTTCTCATGTGCTCTGCGATTAATGAGGCTGCCTGCTCTCAATGAGAAACGGTATACCCGCTCCTGCTGGGGGTGTCAATGGCGGGAGGGAAGGAAGCAACCTGGAAACAGCGAGGAAGACATTATACCACGAATGGGGAGGAAGGGGAAATGCCGAGCCGTCTGCACTAGAGGGGCCATTACAGGATATAACGCTGGAGAGAAGCATTTTAATAATCCAAAATTACCCGGCTTATTACCTCAGAGGTCGCTTCCATGGTAACAGTCTCAACTTGGAATAACCCGCATTTTTATTTTGCGGATCAGAATGACGGCAGCTGTGGCAGCACAGGTCCGCCGCCCTCGTGGAGTCCATGTCCTGACCTCTAATCCACAACCGCTACAGCAGCCTATACGATCCAGCCAGCAGATCAGCAGGCAGGTTCACCTTCCAGCTGACCCTACAAACCACTGAGGCGTATAAATGAATGTGTAAAATTTGTGAGCTTCAGTCTCAGAGAGCAAAGGCACCTGATAAACGATGAAATAAAACCAGAGAGCGAATGGCTACCTTTTACTTTTACAAGCCACTGGATTTAAAAAAATAAATAAATAAAATACGCAACAAAGTGCAGCTCCGCTGGTTTCTCCTGGACCTGAGCTACGGAGGGCTGGATGCTGACCCTTGTCTTGGGCATGACTATGCGGCTGCACAGCCCCCCGTCTGACTCCCACCAGCTGAGTGGTACCGCCCAGCTGATCATTGACCGTCCCAGCAGGATACGAGCCCCCGAATCACGGCTGAAACCCCAACAAGGCCCTGGGGGTTGCGTGTTTCTTCAAACGAACGAGCGAATAAATAAATAACTGGAAATTAATTAAATTAATGAATCTGACTAAAATTGAATGAGATAACGGCATCCTTGGGGTCTCTCTGGGCTACATCTACTGACTCCTCCATGCTAAACGCATGCAGCAACAGCCACAGGTGACAGTCATCCTGGACAGCCCCCACCATCCAAGGGCCAGTAACGAGAGGTCCGCCCCCGCCGGATCCCACCTACGCGGACTTCTCGGGAAACCTAACGACGTATTCTCTAGCTCATAGCGCAAGCATCCGACTTCTCACCTGCGGCAGTATTAAGGTTCCTTGCCACACTACACATTATGTGGGAAGATGGATAGACGAAATTTAGAGAGAAAACAAAATGACGTTGCCTAAGCGTTCATTAGTCAGAAACAAGTTAAAACGGGAGACTGTGCTCTTCTGCATATGCGCAGAGATTTGATCTCCAAGGAAATAAATACACAACATAAGAAAAGTCATTAAGCCACTAACAATGCCGGTCAATCCTGAGGGTGCCATAGGCAGCCGGAAAGGGTGCCAACTAATGAGGGGGCTCCGATTCGCCACCCAATCCCACTTTGCCTCAGGCGGAGGCACCAGCACTGATGCTCGCCTGGGGCGCACATGGGCTAGGGCCGGTACTGGCCACGACTTCCCTTTTTGCAGTACACTGTATACATGCATGTATACATACAGTGTACAAGTACATCGTGTAAAGAGAATAAGCTGCATTACCACATTATGCATCTAATAAAGGCCGTGAATAATGGAGAGGTGCATCATTATAGCCAGAAGCACAAGGATTATCAGCAGTCCGTCATCTGCTGTAACCTAGAACAGGTTTTTCGTTTATCATTGCAAAAAAAAAAAAAAAAAATTAAATAATTTCCAGCCACAATGGGTAATATTGCCTTTTTCGGGGAAATAAATTCAGAAAAATTTGCAGCCAGAAAGAATACAAGGAATAATTTCACATCGGATATGGGAGCAGAAAAGAGAGTAAATGTCATTTCAGGAGACTGACCCAAGGATCCCAGATGATCAATTTATAAAGGCAACTATACATATATACACGTGTACATATATACACGTGTACATATATACATATAAATAAAAAAACCTGCCTAAGGTTAGTAAGAACATAAACGAATTTGAAATGTATCCAGTGTCATATTGCATGCAGAATTCTGATTTGAAATAGTAACATAAAGGGGAAAGATGTGTTAATGTGATGTGAAAATGATGAGAAACTAGGTCTGCTGAACTTCTTGCTGAATGAACCAAACGATGCAAGAAACTGCCGAGATTGGCGTGACACGGGGCGACGGTGTCAGGTGCACTTCTGCTCAGAAATACTTCACTCTACATTTAAAAAAGAATTACATACACATATGCAAATATACATATATATATATATATATATACACACACATATTATGAGGTGCATCACATGCCTGTACCGCAAGCTGCAAGGTCCACCCTGCACGACTAAAACCTCCACTGATGGCCCAGAAGGCAAACGCAGCAAGGTTTATAATAATTAAAATCAGACTGACTAGGAATTCTTTCAAGAATGGCAGCTTATGCAAATTATAATAATATGCATAAATTAAAAGCAAATTTAATATATTAATGTATTAGTATAAAACTGCATTCCATTCCCATGTCAAGAACGGGAATGTGAAAATTAAAAATAATGTCGCATTACGAATAAATTTGAATACCACTTAGAGATCACACAAACGAACACCAATAAGAGCACAACGTATTTCATTTTTTTTTTGTTTTTTTTTTTTTAATTATGTCGCAAACAATGACATCCAGATATATTGTTAACAATCTGCTGTATGTGACCAAGTGACACCATAAAAGCAAAAATCCAAAGCCCTCAATCTATTCACAAGTGCAGGTGAACGAGACGGATGGACTAGTGGCTGGATGAATGACCTGGGGACAGGGGACAGGCCAAGGTGCATCCGTCCATCCATCTGACCGCGTTGAAACAGCCTGTCCTCCGGCAAGGCTAACGCAGGGATTGCTTGGGACCAGCCAATAGCAAGAGCGATTCTCTCCAGACTCGTAACAGTGCTTCAAGCATTCCGCAAGAAATGCGATGGGAGAAGACAAGAAGGGGAACAAAACTGCATTCTCCCAAGCATTCTCTCCCTCTCATGTCCGTACAGGCAATTGAGAATAGTCCCATTTTTTTTCCCCCTCCTAACCCTGACGTAGTTGCAGCGACGTACATGGGAATTTCTGAAATTTCCCCCACGGAAGCCAGGGTTGGGGGATAAGAGACGCCGTACTCCGCCGAGCGACAAAGCGGACACAACTGCTTAGGACGGAGACGAAAAAAACTTGAGGCAATACAGTGGAACCATTTCCTATATTAGTCCATTTTTGGCTTAATTCCGTAATTTACAGAGGATTTTAACATCAAGACATAAAACCATTTGGTTAGATTTTTTTTTTTTTTCGTCCTAGAAAACCGTGGGCACCAGACCGGTTGGTGCAGATCCCAGGAAAAAAATGGATCCAAATCCGGTCGCATTCGTTCAGAGGGACTGAGAAGAAGGAAACAAACTGGGCAAGAATTAAGTGCAGGTCTGACCGACACCATGTGGAGTGGCCACTGGCTACATACGGGGACCGGTATCTGCTGGGGGGAGGGGGGTTAAGCCCAATGAAGCGTCCGGTCTGCCACAATCCCAACGGCAAAGGAAGTGGAGGAGTCAGTTCTCAAAGGACGCATGTCCTCCACTGCACAGCAACACAAATCAATCTCTACCACCATACCGAGCTGTCTGCAGTTTGCATGCCGGCCGACCAATCAGGGAGGGTGCCTGGGTGCGGGGCCATTTTCGGTCGTCTCACGACTAGAAGCGCACACCAAGAGGACACACATTTCAATACAAGCCGTTAAATATTTTGCAGCCGAAGAACGGTGTGCATTAAATTGTAGATGGCAGATGAATAAGGGAGGCCCCGCCCATCAGACAATGAGCCTGCCCCTTATGTTTGGCCCCGCCCACCACACCCTCACCCAAAAGCTCAAGGCCCAGGATTGGATCACGCAGCAATACAAAACGTTGACAATTACAGTTCTCATACTAGCCACCATCGGATTCTTAGTAGCAGGTACATTCAGTACAAACCACAGGAAAAAGTCAGCAAAAGCGCAAGGTAATAGGTTGGTTAAGCAGTGGAATTCTTTATTATATAATTGCATTTTAAGGAAAAAGGCTAATTAAAATGATATCGGCATATGCGCTTCATTTTCGATTGCTTAAATCCTCGGCCAGGCACGACCAAAGATTTAACAAGAGCAGGGATGTGCAAGTTGATTGGAATCTTTTCCTCTGTCAATTCAGTGACAAGGAATTTTAGAGCAGTGAATATGCCAGTAACAAGTTTATTTAAACCAATCTTTCTAATCTCCATTAGTTAAACTAGATCAGCTCAATACAGGAGTTACGGCCCGTTTGTGTACACTGGGGGAGAGCCCTCGCCTCTGCACACCTGAGTAGAACCCCCCCCCCAGGCAGGCATGGCTGCCGGGGCCATAAGCCTCGGCTAAGACCGTCAGAATTCACCTACTCCATTTTCGTGCTAAATCCATTTTAAAAACCTGATGGTCAAGCTTCTCCCCTTATCATTAAGGATAAGTGCCGTGCATGTATATATTTTTCTTATTTCTTTTTTATTTATTTTTTTACAAAACCACTTTTTCTCCAATGTGATTTTACCCTTTTTCCATATTCTTCCAGCACAGATCTTTGCACATCCCCTTACACAGGCAACCGTTGTGGGTGCACACTTTGGACGCTTGTCATGATATACATTTGTGGGCCCAGTCCAACAACACATGTGACAGTAGCTAGCCAAACACGTCGTGGCTACTCCTGCCTCTGCCCAGGGTCAAGCTGCCAGACGGCGCTGAACCAATAGAGCACCTGATCTCTGCGAATCAATCCAGCACAGAAGAGATTAACCACAGAGAAAAAAAGCAAGCCATTCAACCGAATAAGGAAAAGGAGAAAAAAAAAAGATTCATAAGTGCTGTAGGTTCCAAATTGCCCAGTCCTTGCGAGGGACTCAGGGTTAGTGAACACGGCGTGCGAGTGCAACCGCTCTGAATTTAGTGAATTTCATTAAAGAAACTTTGAAGCTTACTGGAGGACAGCGATTTCACCCAAACGGTGCCTGGTCTAGCAGCTAGCTAATGGAGCCACTGGAGATTACAGTTGGTCCAATTCTTGGAAACCAGGAATGTATTATCCCAGCCTGACTTGGCATGACAAGAGCCCAACGTGTGTTCCCCCGCGGTTTCATGACAACAGTTCTGAAACACGTTCTCAGTGGCGCCCATTAATACATCGTCGACTTTCACAAGAGAATGGTCGGCACACTTCAGAAGTGATGTCACACAGAGTATTCCAACAACGAGCCTCACAGACATTGAAATCTGTACCAAGGGATTAAAGTTCTCGCTTTGAATTCCTCCTCGAAAAGGGTCACCAAGCGAGGCACCAACAGACGACGACAGTGGAAGGAAAAGAAAAAAAAAAAAAAAGAGAGAAAAACCTAAATTAAAAAAAAGACAAAATAAATCTGACGAGAAGGACACCGTCATTAAATTATGGATTTAGTGGCCTACTTTTCACCCAGATGACACCAACCTTCAGTTGGTCAGGCTAGCTGAAGCTCTAGCCTGTGTTAAATCTGTGGTACTTCTAAACAATGTTATGGAAATTTACAGTATACAATTTTGGATTCACCATGCAATACTTTTTTGTGTAACATTTAATAGCTCAATCTACATCCAGAATAATTTACATAAAAGGACAATAGTTATTTAAACAGAGCTCGATGGATAGTAACCATGGTAACTGAGTGCATCCAGAGGAAATGGCGGAAGGGGCGGGGCGTGGAGGTCCTGCAGGTGAGAACATCAGCGACATTCCCACACTTTTACTGTTTGATCTACGCTCCCCGTCACCACATAGGGACCCGTCTTGTGGAAATCTGAGGGAGAGAGAGAACAAAAAATTAGACTGAACTGGATCACAAACCGCATGATGAGGCAAAAGTGAGCTGGAGAACAATGAATTATGTTCATCTGTCAGTTAAGGGAGGCATAACCAAAACCCACCTCCTGTGAACTTGAAATCGGCTATTTATAAACAACTTGAAAGTACCTTAGAGAACACGTGTTGCTCTTCGAATCCATTCACTGTGACTGGGGGCAGGTACTCACTACATATTATAAAACACACAGCAGTAAAGAGCTTCGGATTGACAGAGCATCAGCCCTGTAGAGATCCTTTGCCTTGATCCTGAAAAAAACCTCACATCCAGCGAATGCTGGGATGTGGCCAGGCCCCGAACACCCCCCCAAACAAGTGCGAGTAGCCGCGGGACACAGCATGAACTGGGCGAACCTCAGTGCTGCCAGAAAGCGGCTCACAGCACCGGCGTCCCTCCAGAGAGCGCTGGGCCAGACTGAGCCAGAGGGGGCGCCAGTCTGCTCTGGCACACACACAGACACACACACACACACACACACTTCAGCATCGGCCCTCCGTCCCGCGCTCACCCAGAGAGGTGACGAAGTGCTCGTGGGCAGACAGGGTCTTCATGCAGCGTTTGTTCTTGTAGTCCCAGATGCGCAGGGTCTTGTCGTCGGCACAGCTCACGATAAACTTCCCGCCGGGGTGGAACATCACGCCGCGCACCCAGTTATCATGGCCGACCTGGGGGGCAAGGGGCAGCCGGGTCACACACAGAATGGCGAGCTCCACCCAGGCAGACACCCCACCCCTCTCTCCCAGGCTGACCACTCACCAGCGTCATAAGGCACATGCCAGTGCTGATGTCCCACATCTTGATAGTTTTGTCCCTGGAGCCCGATAGCAGGAAGGGGCCGGGCTTCCCGCTCTTCTTAGTCTGGGGGAGGGATACAAGTGACGTGAGAGCATGCGGGAAGGTGCCTGACCCAACCGTGCCACCCCCAGTAAATAAGGCCTGATGCGGCATCACATCCCAGAGAGGGATTCGATCCACAGCAGCAGCCTGACATCTTCCCTTCTGCTGTTTGTGTTTACACATTTCAGAGAGAGTGTGAGAAATGGGGAATCTCCCACACACACAGACTTATTCACCTGATGAAGAGGCTGTTAGATACACATTTCAATAAAGGCTCCACTCATCACACTGCTGTCATGTCTGAAACGCAGACTTCAAACAGACAGCTGCAGACCCAAAGGGGCTCCATACAAACGACCGGCTTGAAAGAGTCTCTTACAAGGATGATTAACAGCCATCTAATCTCAAATCAGCTGGATGGGTAAATGGCACTCGGCAGCATTCGTGCCATTTCATCTCAGCTTGAAAGACAGTCCTTTATGGTTCAGCTTGCCATCTACGGCGAGGTCAACACACTCCCCCAATGTAATGTGCAGGATAACCTTATTTCTTCAGTAAATCTGCTGCTATAAAGGGGAATCCCACAGCGAATGATCAAAGGCTAGGGACCAAACTCCATAAACTAAGTGAATGTCTACAGGATGCAGTCAGTCCTCTACAGCGAGAGTTTATATACATACTCATCACTGACAGCCTCCACCTATCCGAACCATACGAGCGGCCTGCGATACACACAATTATCTACTGGGTGCCATACTGTGCCCAAGACCAAGGGCAGAGAGAATGCCCAAACATCATCTATTGTGGATCCAAGCTTTTTTTTCTGTCACACAAAGATACATCCACCCTCCACAACACGTGGCATGACGCTGGCTGTTCAGTCATATGTTAGACCAAGAAGCCACAGTCTCAGCGGACAAACGCTTTGCTGGTTTAGACCTGATGTCAGCACATGGTGGAAACTACTAGTCAGAAGAGTGTTTTGCAGAGCTGTATACTTACACATGCTGGCCCTGAAGGGGCACCATTAGCCAGTATGGCTGCCATAAGCACTGTTATACTGATGGCACACAGCAGCATACATCTGTCAAGAGTGAGTGAAATATTTCACACAGGTTACAAGCTTGTGAAGTTAAAAGGACACCAGGGACATGATGAGAGAATCCCCTCCTGCTGCCGCGAGCACCTCACCTCACCCTCACCAAAGTCACAACAAAGACTGAACAGTCACCAAACAGCCAACTTCTCAGGCACTCCTGGCCAGGTAAACTGCTTATCACCACTGTATAACTGACCCATCTCCCAACACTCTCCCATCTCTTTGTCTATAATTTGCACTCTACCTACTGATAAATGACCTCCTGACAGAATTAACAGATCTAACTAGCCAGACATCAAGATGGAGGAAATGATTCTAAACATCTAAACAGAGCCCGTAAAAGCGGCAAACCAGTGACTGTCACCTCGACGAAAAGGGCGTGTTGGTCACTGAAAGGTGACGTGGTTCCAAGTGGGGCCACGAGCCACTCGCTGGGAAGAACACCGAGCTCCGTTTGATTAGATTAATGTTCTGCTCTGAGTGAGCGGAAAAGGCCGCTTCTCAGCACTGCCTGAGAACTAAATAACCGATGACACCTAATAAGCCCCGATTATGAATTAAGGTTATGTTTTTTTTTTGGCACACTGGCTGTAGATACAGCCACCAACACCTCACCATCCAAAAGCAGCACACATTCAACTACTCGATCATACAAGCATGATTTCAGCTGAAAGCTAAATCAGCTAAGAGTCGAGGGTCACGGCGCCCTACATTCGCTCCAGGCGAAAAGCACTATCTCTGACCTCTGACCCCGTGGCATCCAAGATGGTGGGGTGAGCACTCTCGGGGGCCCAGGAGATGCACTCCACCACGTGCTCGTGCTCCCGCAACTCTGCCTTGCACTCCTTGGTGGCGGTCACCCACACACGCACCGTCTGGTCATTGGAGCTGCTGGCGATCAGCGAGCCGTCTTGGTTGGGTCGCACCATGCGCACCCACTCTCTGTGGCCCGTGAAAGTCTTCACGCAGTACCTGGAGAAGAGGTGGGATGGGGGGGGAGATGCTCTTCAGGGGGGGTGGACTGATCTGTGATTCCACTGGACAACAGGCCAAAGTAAATGAGTTTAAAAATAAACCCCTAAAATCTACCTCCCTCCATGGTACTCTATTCATAAAACAGGGTACCGCCACTAATCCCCAGGACAAAGCTCTGAAGGAGAGGCTTGTTTACTGTCTCTAGAGGCCGGAGTTCACTGGGAACTGAAGCAGAAAATAAGTGCTAAGACCCCAGGGACTGTTGTGGGGGGGCTGGGGAAGAGCGAGCACACTGCTGGGTAAGGCTGGGTGTGACGACGCACTGCTGCTCACACGGCACCCACACACAGCCAGGCGGCCAGGAGGGCTGTCCTGCTTACCCAGTCGCAACCTCCCACATCTTCATGGTTTTGTCCCTTGAAGCAGACACTATGTGGTCCCCATTAGGCATGATGGCTACTGAAGAAACATTGTGGTCGTGTCCTAAAAACAGAAGCACAAAGGGATAAATGTACAAACAGGACGCTGCACACCATGTGACCTCCCTGTGGCAAAGAAATATTACAATAGAAAACTTATTTACAAACCAGGATCTGCAGTGAAGGAGAACATATGATTCGTCACTAAATTATTGCGCTGACAGGTGGCAGCATGTGACAAGGATGGAAAATGACCCGTCATTGGGAGGGAAGGGAACAGAATGCCAGATTGGAGGTTCTAAGATCACGCGCCTTTTAACTAGAGAGCCACTTGATAAATGATTAAGACCACAAAAGTGATTTAAATAAATTAGGCAATTAAATAAATAGAACCCCCCTATTTGTCATGGACCTCTTTGTTCTAAGAGGGGAAAAAAAGCTAATTACACAGGCTGCCATTTTTAAGCGGCTGAGGGTCTGATGGAACGGTAAACAGGCGGTAAAAAGCAGGCTTTAAGATGAGCTGAGGACCACAGAATGTTATCGCGTCTCAGGGAGGGATGATTAAACTGCCATCCAAATCTCATAATCCCCTGCCAAAGCAGCCAATCTGCGCAGGGAGTGTGCGCCGATTCCAGGAGGACTACGGCGCGCAGGCCAGACTCTCTGGGAAGAGGGGAACACACGGAAGGCGCAAAATAATCCCCCATGCTAATTTTGCCGGTCTTCACCCCCCCCTCTGCTCAGTGAATACACACCATTTTACTCAATGGGGCATAACAAATGTCAGAATGGATTTTAAATTAAAAAAAAAAAAAAAAAAAAAAAACAGATTTGCTGCATTAATGCTTCCACAGTAGTCTGTTTCTAAATAGCAGAACCGCAGTGAGTGCTTCATTGACAGGCAGTCCCCCAAGCCTCTCACTGCCCGTTAACAGCCCAATACAAATGCAGGCCGGCACAGCCTCACGGCCCAGACAGCTCCAACGTAAACCCCTTCCTTTGACACTGCTGCATCCTCGCAGCCACGAGCAACATTATTAGATATGCTGCGGCAATTCGCGAAGCAATTAGAATTTTACGGAGCCACTGGCGGCAGCTCGACAGGCTTCACACGGGAGCACACAGCCATCTCCCAAATAACCACAGGCATCGCAATCTTCCTCAGAGCCAACGTGAATGATAAAGCCAGCTAATAATTTCTCTTCTAATAGAACAGATTCCAGCAGCCTGGGGCGAGAGGAGGGGCCAGCCTGCAGAAGCAGTCCCCAAACGACCAAGCTCACATGTCACGTGGAGAGACCAAACGCGCTCGCTGTGAATCGGGAAGCAGACTGTCAGCTCTCCCTGGATTTGCAACACGCCTAACGTGTTAATGAGCAGCACCTGCTACCTCGTACACCTTGAGTACTGCACCCCGCCCACTGACAACACCCATATCTGTAGGCCCCACCCCCTCACCATGCATGGTCCGGATGCACTCGAAGCCCTGAAAGTCCCAGAGCTTGATGGTCATGTCGGCGGAGCAGGATGCCAGTAGCTTGCCGGTCTGGTCGAAGGAGATGTCCTGCACGGAGTCCGTGTGGCCCTTCAGCGTCCGCTCGAAGTCTCCCGTCTCGTAGTCCCACACCTGACAGGGAGGAAGGAGCAGGACAGCCCAGCGTTCAGTCTCAAGTCCGCATCTGTCCCTCCCCCCCCCCTCAATTTGCGCACCCCCCC
>JAODJX010000130.1:606515-624681 GCA_026776945.1 Isichthys henryi | reverse complement strand
CCCCCCCCCCTCCCCCCAGGGCCAGTCTGCTGCTGTCATGGACAGCCAGTCAAGCAGAGTGCAGGCACAGCTTGCGGAAGGCAGGTTCAGACTAGCAGACAAGGCAGATGGGCATGAAGCGGAAGCCTCTCTGTGCAAATGTTACCATGGTAAAATAGATCAGGGCGGCCCCAAACGTGCATCAGACACCTGTCAGACTGTTAAAGGAGTCCTGAAACACGACACCCCACAGGAGAAACACAGAAGTGGGTCATTTCCCATAGTACACTGAGCCTGGAAATAACGACATTATGAAGCTGATGATGTGACGGATACTGGATTAAAGCACTGCTCACAGCACAGGCCTGGAGAAGGGCGGAAAAAAAACAGCCTATTTTGACAAAGACAAAAAAAAAAGATTATTCATTTTCAGGCAGGTCGGTGAGGCTCCGGAGCACCAGCACAGAGTATATGCTGTCCACAGAAATGGGAATCCAGAGAGAGACCGCGACCGCCTGCTGAAGAACCACCCTGCAATGCGCCGAGGACGACATCTGCTGATCAGAACAAAGGCAAGGTGGACTGTTCAAGGTGACTGGGAAGGGAGGGTCAGCAGCAGAGTGGGCTGCAGTGCAAGGAATATTACTGTCAGATGCATAGAGGCTCTCGTTAACCACCAAGGTACGTATTCACGCACACACACGCCCCAGCCAAGCACCTGCGGCCCAGCCCAACAGGAGTGCTGGGAACGCAAACAAGACTGGCGGCGCCGGAAAGTGGGACACCGAGGAGGGGCTTTAACCCACCCCTCCCCTGTCTGCCCCGCGTTGGCTACTTTGGCTGCTGGCACTCGAGCGGAAGATGGATTTGCAGTAAAGCCAGTGGGTCCTCCAGCGGGACCACAGCCAAAAGCAGGCTGGAAGCAAAACACCCCCCCCCCCATTTTTTTTGCTTCTATGAATAAATCATACAGGAAAATGTTTATTCCAAACTGGGACGCCACTCTGCCAGTGTGGGGCTGCTTATAAAAATAGGCAAAACGAGGGAGGGGGGAGCAGGTAGATGAAGGAGTCAGGAGTATGTTTTGATCGATCGCGGCGGAGCGTGTCCCTGCGGTGCAAGGCTGAGGTGCAAGAGGCAACGGCAGATGAAACATCCAGAGGCCGAAGGGGAGCCAGGCCCCAGATGGAGAACGGTCCCTGTTCCCAGTTAAAAGCCAGCCAAGCGTCCAGATCAGGCACGTGGACTCACCTTTATTGTGGCGTCCTCCGAGGCGGACACCATGACGCTGAAGACGGGGTGGAAGATGACACGGGTCACTGGACTTCTGTGACCGCTCAGGGCGTACTTCTCAGGGGGCCGCGGGATCCATTCTTTGGGGTCTCTCTTCTGGCCGATGGGACCACCTAAGGTGATTTCCTCCTTGGCTTCGTTTAGCTTAGATTCCAGTTCCATTACCTTTGTGACAGGCACCAGGGATCACTAACCATATATACACACCACCGGCTGATATTAACAAAAGCATACATGAGGCGTAATCAGTGCTAATTTTGTCTCCTTAATTATAGGAGAACCAACACATTAATACCGCTTTGACCACTGAATCATTTCATGCCGTGCTCCTGCAGCTGTGACAGCCCTGGAGGGGGCAGAGCTGAGCAGAACATATTCGTAAAACGGCACGTGTTTTTACCATCCACCACGAACGGAATCACAATGACGCAAAAAGACTTTGGTCAGGACTAACCACGGATGCCAGATGACGGCCACACACTATCGGGACAGAATGTACAAACCTTCTTTTGCAATCTGATGACTGAAGTCCATTTCTTCTCCAAAAGGCCGGCATACTTCTTATCCAGTTCTTCATTCTGCCAGAGCCAGAAAGATGAATATGAACAATGAAAACTCGAAGCTGTCATTTTAAACAGCAGAATTCCCTCTCTCCTACAAAACAAAGGGACAATGTCCTGAATCCTTCCAATAAGTCAGTATGGGAAGTCCAGCCTCCAGCAAGATAGCAGGCCATACACAGGACAGCAGGGGGGCAGCCATAACTCAGGGTTTAATCCCTTCACATGGGTTAATCTCCTGCATTCAAGGAGAGCTTACAATGATTACAATTATAGGAACAGTAGACTGGGGAAAAAACATTACCATCAGGGGGCCTGACACTCGCGTTAGGACAGCAGTGCTTCGGTAGCACCCACACACGTGTAACTTGCCATTCTAAGGTGAACCCTGGAATGAGCCTCACACAGTTTGTGACCATGGTTTAAATCAGGTGTTTCAGTCTAAGTCAGTAAACGTGAAGCACTTGCGCAGTAGGGGACACCGAAAATCCTTGACAGTTTAAACTGAAAAAGCAGCTATTCGGTTTAATACGGAACAATTAGCATCCACTTGAGTCAGTTTCCGAGGGAACGGGTCAGGCTCCAGCAGACAGAGCAGCAGGGGCAGTGCGCTGCCCCCCATGGGTCAATTCGGGTTACAGCGGCGGGGCACCTGCAGCTGTGTACAGCACCTGTGCTCAGCCTTTAATGTGCTAATCAGCAGCAGCCACACGCTGCCTCACCCATCAGATCCACCCTCCCAAACCAGGCTGTTCTACTCATTTATTTATTTATATGAGTGCGGAAACATGAGCGAGGCTGACAGGCAGGCCACAGGCAGACAGCTTCTGCTCACAAGGCCACAGGCCGGGAGGGGAGGGGGGTTTAGACGTCACATCACACAGCTGGCTGTCCCAGCAGCGCAAAGCAAAAGGTGAGGGAACTCCAAGGAGTCACATGGAAAACAGAGCCGCATGTGAGATCCCATCACAAAGCGGCAGTGCGGCTGTGACTGGGATCACGGTGTGGCTGTGGGGGCGGGGAGGGCTGTTGAGGAGAGACGACAGGGGCAACATCCTTCTGCCATCTGCTAGGCTATGCTCACATAGGCACTTACAGCCCCTAACCAACATGGCGTGACTGACCATCACCCCAGCGACGCTCCGCTCCGGCCTCCAAGCCTTCAGAACCACCTACAGCAGGCCGAGCATCCCGGCTGGAAATGCAGACTTTGCAAAGATGCATTTTAGCGTGTAGAGAGATACTAACGCGACGGAAATCCATTTGAGTAAATGCATGAAGAACAATTTAAAAATAGCGTGAAAGGCTCACACAGAAGCACACCTTCGCATGACGCCCGCCTGCTCCATCTATTATTCAGTGTGTTTCCACCAGGGAGGGAAACCAATGCCTGAAACATGCCTGCAGACAAAGAGGAGCAGCAAGGAAACACGGAGAAGTGCAGCCAGGCCTGCTATTTAAAGGGGGCCCTTTGTCTGAGGCCAGCTCCCTCTGCAGGAGCGGAGCAGCACGCCTCCATTCAGCTTCGCCTCTCAGATGTGTCACAACAAAGCTCGCGGCCACACTGTCGCCCGTGTCGTCGGAATTAGCGCTCTTCATCAACACCGCCAAGGGCACATTCATCCTGTCACGTTCACGCCGTCCGCGTCAATCAACGAGGAACGTCCAATTAGAGTGCATTGTGTGAAGCTGTCTGAGGCGGGTCAGACTTACCATGTCTAACTCAGCCTCCTTCTTGAACACCGAATACGCTTCCTCATATCCATTGGAACGAAGATAATCGGCTATTGCTCGATTTCTGGAAAACAAAAGAGTTAAATTAGTCCCCTTGATACTGTCTAGTAAAGTAAAAGTCATTAGTCAGGAATTAACCGAGTGTATGAAAGGAGAACAAAACCAAACTCAAGGACAAAGATGGATCTGACACATTCACACAGTCGCTCTTCTCACAGGAACAAGTTTGCAGAATAGCATGAAGCTGCACTGCATTTTGGCAACAGTCAAGCGCCCAATTCTGTCAAGCCACCATCATGACATTAAAAAAGAAAAGCATATCCTGAAGGCAGGATAAACAGGAAACCCAAAAAAAAATCATTAAAAAATGAACCTGAAAATCCAAAGATAGAGTCTGGAAATAGGTGGTCTACTGTTTGGAGGAAGTAGGTGGGTAGTCTGGAAGTAGAAGGTCTGTGTTTAATACAGAATAAGCACAAAGTGTGAAGAAGGAAACAGCCCCATGTCATCCTGTGACTGTGACCAGAGGGGACCTGCAGGACCAATCATTCTTCACTACAGCCTCTTAAGAAGGAAACGGCACATTACAGTGTCACACAAGATTGGCTGGAAGACGCAGAGGGCAATCTCACTCGCTGTGATCATCAGGGTACTATTTTAAAAGCATCAACTGACTCATTTATTTAACGTTTTTTTTGTTCGTTTGTTTGTTTAGCTAACTAGACTTCAAGGTTGGGGGTGTGTGATTTCCTACCACCCAGTTGTGCTACTAGCTAAGGCTGCTTACACAGCCACTCAGAAACACCAACCAGGCCCACCTGACCACTCGCCCACAAACCAACACCATAGCGCCACACTGACAAAGAAAGTGAACCGAATCTGATTATGGCCAAGGTTAGCTGAAGGTCATCGCCCATGTGACATGCTGAACACTGTGGGAAGGCCCCCCTCCAATCGGAGGGCTATTTTGAAGCACAAGGCTTATCTATGAACCTGAACCAAGTAAACAGGACAGAACACAGATTTGGAGAAGGAACAAACATAAAAGGCAAACATGTGAGAGCAAAACAGACAACAACACATGAAGAGCTTAAGGACACAGAGGCAGACTGAACTTTTCAAAAAATCCATGTATCAGAGCATCCAGTGTGGCTTGATTCTCTCTTCACCCTTCTGGCACAAACTGAAGGATGAGAGAGGAAGATTCACATTTCACAGTATCTAATGCCTATTTTAAGTGCTAATGGAGCCATTTCGTTTCGAGGTCTTTTAGCGTGGCCGCCCTGGACATCAGGGGATCTCGGCACAGGGTTGGAGACCCACCCCCCAGTGCTGCTGGCCGCACTCCACATGCAAACAAAGCTGTGGAGCTGGGCAGGCAGAGACACACCCCCCCCCCCATCTGCTACCACACTCAGACTCCAACGCGTTACCAGGTTGCCAGATACTGAGACAGATTACCACCATGTGAAAGGGAAGTCCGAGTGCTGGAGGAGGGCAACCAAAAGCACCTCAAGCCATGTGTTATGTCGTCTGCCAAAAAGGCGAAAACCCTGAATTACCGCAGTTAAAAAACCTGGCTCAGGTACCACAGCTGGATGGGGAGACACAGCATATAGCAGAATAAAGGAAAAAATTAAATGACCCACAGATACATTGTACATGTGCGGCTATATTTCTGGTTTCCATGGAGACCAACACACAGTTAGCCCAGGGAAGAGGGGAAAAAAAACCCTGAACAAACGAGTGGGTAGAAATTACAAGGAGCAAGCTGTAGTCAGGATGGAGGTGTACCAAGAAACATACAGACAAAGCTCTCAGAAGCCCAGCCGCCATCATAGTTATCAACGGCCTTTCGATCAGGAGGCAGCCAATCAAAATGCAGGTGCCCCTAGGCATTAGACCAACCCCCAATCAGGAACCAGATAAGTCACCCTCTCTATCATTCTGTTTATTCCACAAAGCAATTAGTAGGTTATCAACAGTACTGAGTGAGGGACTTCACCCTGATACAGCTTTAGTTACTCAGAATAATCCAAAAGGATGTATGCTATTTATATCAACTACTTATGCACTCCTGTAGTCTAGAACCACACACATCTTATTTTGGAATCTTATGGAATTCAGTATGAAAATGGCAGTTCAATTATTGAATATTAAATCGGTGAAATAGACAGACACCTGCAGCCAGCCCTCATTTACTCACTCACACAGCTCACGGTCAAGCTGAAGGCTGGAGGAACTGGGCACAGGAGTGAGAGCAGGTCGGACTGAGGCCACATGGTCTTTCCAGGCGCTGCACAGACGAGGGGGCGACGCCGCCAGTAAGTGTCGGGAGACGCAGCATTACCTCATCTCTCCCCATGGAGCGTGCGCTAGTGCTCCCGCCCCTGGTTGTACCACAGCACAGAACACAGAGAGTTATCAGCTCGATGCTGCCCAACACAAAGCGGCCAGCCGCGACTCCACAACCCCAAGAAGGGCTGCTTCCAAAATTACACATTTCATTGCCGTCTCAACAATCATTAACAGCGGGGTGACTTTAAAATTCCCCAGCTCTTATTCTGCGCCAACTCTCACGCTACGCTTCTCTGCTTCACGGCCATTTCAAAGCTGCATATTTAGCTCAATCCCCTAAAAGGAACAAAAGCTCCAAAAGCAGCATCTCTCAATATATTCAGACCATGACATCATTTAATGGAGTCTGTTCTCCTGGTTGTGAATGCAACGACCTGCAGGGAGGGGAAAAGCCGAACCAGGAAGAACGGCTTATTTGCCAAAGGTCCAGGAAAGCCATTTCTGCTGGCGATGTGCATCTGACGAGAGGAATGGCTGGAGGAGAATGTTATCTCCTGCCAAGACATTTAAAGGGATGCTAAGTATTTGCTTTAAAAGCAGCAAGGCTGGGAAGGAAACTATATTTTTTAAAAATCCCCTAAAAACACTGTATACCATAGACCATAATGGGAAGTCAAGCTCAGAAGGGTCTTAAGTAACAAAATTATTACTGTCTTCACTGATTCCCAGCATCTATCTTGTCATTTAGACAGTCTTTCCACAGCACAAGGGGCTCACAAAAGCAGAGTGAAGATTCTTCACAGTGCATGTGGGACAATTTGCGATTACAGTGCATCAGCACATGTTCAGGACGAAGTCAGACTCTCATAAAGGGATTCCTGGAAGGGCCCAAATCTGCAGATGTGCAGAGGGAGGATCCAGCTCATCTGGGAAATGCAAACGCCACTCCATTACCTTCCAAAAATATCTGCCAGAACAGCATATTAGCCACAAGTTCCCGTTAGAAACTTCCCTAAAATGCTGCTTTCCCTCCAAACCCATACTTGGTTTGAAAGAGAACTACACCAATAAACACTGAACTACCACAATATATAGGCATTTGCACCAGCTTGGAAAAGAGAGGCATTCTGTCAGGTTCTAACCTTTTCTTTGCTACACTGCTGACACCCACATCTGTGTACCTGCATTAGCACCGATTAATCTACAGTCTCTCCTCAAAAGGCTGCTGTGCAAATAAGGAGAAAAAAAAATTATATACAGAGGTTTTACATCCATTTCAGCCATTTCCAAAGCTGTCTCAGAGAGCATATTATGCAGGCATTAACCCAAGAGGACTTCTCCATTTTACAAAAGATAGGCTCTTTAATGTGAAGTGTGACTTAACACCATAAGACGTTGAGGAGGGGGGTGGTGCAAGTAAAACTGATTTTCTGTTGGAAACAGATTAGTAGAGGACATTTTGCAGGGTGGCAGGAGCCTTACTGTAGACAGCAGGAGAAACCACCCATCTTAAGAGCATCTCAGCTCCCTCATCCACTGGCTGGAGAGCCAGCCTATTCTCATGGTCCACAAGCGGGTTGGTTACCGTGACAACCACAGGGGCCAAATGATGCGGACGGGAGTGCGCCTCCCAGGCACACGGCCCGGGTCCCGTGTGCTTTCTCAGCATGTGACAGCACTGCCAGCTGTCACTGCGTGGAGCTATAGACAGCGGCGTTAATGAGATCCGGTGCGTCTTACTAAGGCCGTACTGACCAGGCAGCCGCGAGCCACAGACACGAGTTACTGGGCTTTTCAGGGTCCAGTTTGGCTCTTACACATCAGCTGCACAGTGACACAATACCTGTGAGTCTTTTACAGTCATTCGAAACAAGATAGGAGATCGAAAGAGTAGGAATGTGACCTGAACACAGATGCTTTTCTTTTCTATTGATCAGCTGCAAAATAGTGCAAAAAATTTGCATAAGAACAGAGAGGGCAATGAATCTGATCGAACATTTGGCTGTGAAGGCATTTGCCAAATGCAAAAGGCCCACATACACCCAGCTAGGCTGCTGTCTCCCCAGGCTGACAGAATGGGTTTTGAAACCAGTTTGAATAAGAACAGAAGCCTCATCGCACCATTGGTTTGACAGGCCGTGATTAACGTTGCCATGGCGGAGGGCACCCCACTGCCAGCCCAGCCTGGTACTCCTTGCCCAGTAAACTAGAAATGGGCCTCTACAGTCTAACCTGACAGGAGTATTAACATATTCACCTCTGCCCTGGGTAAATGCAAACACTGCGCATTAACCAAAGTCCCCAGACTGACAGACGTACAGAGAGGCCAGACCCCAAAACCCTGCCTATACCCAAAGACTCAAGTGTACGAAAACACTAAAACCTGCATGCCTGACACACAGACACTGACACCAACACCAACACCATAGCGCCACACTGACAAAGAAAGTGAACTGAATCTGATTATGGCCAAGGTTAGCTGAAGGTCATCGCCCATGTGACATGCTGAACACTGTGGGAAGGCCCCCCTCCAATCGGGAAGCAATGCCAAAAAAAATGTAGGAATGCAGGAAAGTAACAGGTTAAAAAAAAAATCTAAGGTCGTTGGTCCCCAACAAAGGCATTTCCTCTAACTTCATCTTCATCTCCGGTAAGCAGCTTCTGTAAGTTCATATCCTGAATGTTATGCAGAATCCCCTGCAACCAGTTTACGAATCGCACTGCAGTAAAGCACAGGCCGGAATGGTATACTGTAGTCTCTCCAAGCTTTCAGATGGAACCCCTAAACACATAAAAATCCATTCACTTTTTTATGATCCATTGATAAAAGAGTTCAGGGAAACTGATGTTGTCCTCCAGTCTGCCCTAAAAATTTGAATGGAAGCACCCCAAACACATCAGAGGACACGAGTCACGTCTGGACATTTTTCATACTTGGTGCTTGGTTGCTCTTTCACAGACAGCACACAACTGGGAGACTGTCCATGTCAGACGCATTTACACCTACTAGAAATAATCCGGTTGGTTTAGAGGAGGGGGCGGTGCTTAGGTAGAGCATGCAGGAGGCGGGGCACGATACAAAAAAAAAGTGCGCCGTGGAAATCGCTGTTTTGTTTACAGCACGACTGACAGAAGTTCCCGAATCTCGCCATCTACAATTTGCCATGTCTGTTTGTATTCTTCCGTTTTCACACCAGTTACATGATACAAATGTCAACACACTCATGACCTGGAGCTGTCGCTCCAGAAGACTGTGCAGGTCCATTTCAGATTCAAGCTTCTGCACAGAATAGCAGGCAAAGCAAAGAGCATGACATCTACAAACACACCCCCAGAACAAGAGCAAACCACTGAATGAAAGCATTTGTATTCTGCTTGTTAAGAGGCAAAGAAAGAAGCATTGAGCTGAGCAGTCAGCTGGTCAACATCACCATTTTCCTTCGTCCATTGTTTTAAAAAAAGTCACAGGCCAGGATTTGCACTAGCCAGTATTTGCCAAAGGCCCAGGACATCAGCAGTGTTTTCTAATTTTATAATTGCAACAGATGTTAAATTTCATGACAGTCTCTGCTACACAAGTCACTCCTGCAATAAAGTCACCTGCAAAGTGCTGCTTTGTTCAAATGTCAGCCCTGACAAGCCATGTAAGTGACAATTGGGGGAAACCATCCTTTCCCATTATTGAAGTGAAAACAGATGGAAATCTCTGAAGTACAACTTTACCAGAGATAGTAAAGTCACTTAACAAAACATACATGTTAAATAACTACTTTTTTTTTTTTTTTTTTTACCTTACATGTTAACAAGACAGACTGATGGCAGAAGACTACCTTGCAGCTGCCAAGGTTCTCTGGGCTAGCTACTCATTAAACTCACCCAAATCAAAGAAAAAACAATTCCCTCATCTAGCCATGTACTGTACTTCTCCTGGGCACACAAAGCAAATGTTGATGCAAAGGCCTACTAAAACTAATTAAATGTTAAACACATTTGGCCTGAGTCACATCTGATCTTTAGCCTGAAGGGTTACAGATGTAATCAAACCACTGGCAAATCTATCCTCAAACAGCACCCCACAATGCGTTTGACATGGGCATGATTAAAGCTCTAATCTAGATGAATCAAGGGTTAATTACTTTGTGTAAAGCGCCGTAGGTTCTCTTTACCAATCTCAATGATTACAGCTTGGCATTACTCCGCCAACTCAAAACCTGCCCTGTCAGCCATCCTTTAGCTAATAATTTCTAGGCTGATAGACAGCTAGGATACGTCTAATAACTGACCCTTGGATGCTGTGATCTTACAGAATCTATTTACGAGGCTACCTGCAGATATTTTCTTGCGTTCTTTCAGTCTCAGTCACACAAGGACAAGGCTGAGCCAGAATCAATACTGGAAAACATTTAGGCAATATCTTGTAGCCCCTAACTTTGATTTGATGGTATAATTAAACAGAATTTCAGTTTGCAGGTGAAAATGGTGATGTTGAAGATCCTAACTGAATGAATCCCGAAACTAATAGGCTGTCATGTGAAACACTATTTATAAAGGAAAAATCCCCTCATTCATCTACCCTAAATTTGAATCACTCTACGTAAACCAACCAACAACTGCAGTCCCAGCCAGCATCTCAAAATCAGCAACAGTGAGTTTCCTTTTAAAAAAAGCAGCCATACACTCAGTTAATCATTCTTTTCATTTGAACCCATTCTTCAGATTAGTTCTATAAAAATGACTAAGCAACAATTAACAGAGGTGATTTCCTATTAACTGTTATAATAAAAACCCCAAGACAGATAAGTGACAAATGGCTTTACCATTTTATACTCCCTTTAAGACACAAAACTCATTTAAATTTATCTTAAGGTAGATCTAGCTGGGGTTCTGCAGGATGGCAGAAATGACAACTGGGGACTTAAATACCTCTCTAAGATTAAAAGAATACTAATAAAGCACCAAGTATTTTAATTAAAATGACACAAAATTAGCACCAGCAAAATGATCATATTAATAAAAAGATTCATTCCACTCTGGCAAGGAGGTCATGTCAAAAAGACCGAACCTACTTCAGGACAGACGTGACAAGGAAAGGGCTGTGTGTGGGAGAAGGGACAAGGCATGACAAGGCCACTCACAGCTCATCTCGTTGTCTTTGTGACAGCACCATGGTGGCTGTGAGGTTGGGGCAAGGCTGGGGTGCCGATGCACTTTCTGCCCTATGAGGAGGTCACAGGTCCAACGCTGAGCTCCGGCTTACAGGGGGGAGGGCGGTCCTCCGCTTGGGGGCTCTCCACGCACGTACGCAAACTCCGGGAACAAGACTTGCAGGTGGCTTGCGAACATCCAATAACATACACTTTCACTTCATCTAGTGGAAGGGGTGGGGGGAATGGGAACAGAGACAGAGAAAGAGACTGAATACATGGGCACAACAGAACCGCATGTGGGCTAAACACTACTTCCTGTGCTCAAAAAACCTTTAATCAGAACCCCAACAAGTGCTGTATTTCCTGTCAGTTTTCATCAGGCATCACATAAGGGCTGTGATGTAATTAGTTTACATTTAACTCATGACTGAAAGACCACAGGCTCACCCTCTGTATTAAGGAAAATGCAGTATATAAAATACATATAAATTAAAACCTGACCACAGAGTAGAAGACACTGAATTTTATGTTGCATTTTATTATGGAGCAACATCCTTAATTACTACCCAAAACACATAAAGAGATATCAAATTTGAGGGGGGGGGGGGGACAAGGACAATACAAGGACAAGGACAATACAAGTTAGATTGGGCTTCTACAGAACAGCAGAAACAACAGTCTGATGACAGCTGCAGGTGACCATTGCTCTGATTGTCATTGTGGAGTGAGAAGAAGAATCGACAGCAAACAAAGCTGCAGGCATCATAGAGGAAAGCGAAGGGCACAGCAGGGGCCCAAAGACACTGTGACTGTGACAGGGATTCAAGACCTCCCAGGAGCACTTACTAGGCAAAAACGCAGCCACCCCCCACAAGGGAAAAAGCACAGTTCTGGATGCACAAAGACAAAAGATCCGGAGATGTTCCTAAGACAAAATCCTCATAATGCAGGAATACTCTGCTACAAAATGAAGAGCAGGTGAAGTAGCTCCTTACTGAGCTTTTCTTCAAAATGACATTACATGCAGATAAGGGTCTCACTTCTCACTGCATCACCTGACCTTTGAACACTGACATCAGTAAACCAGCTTGTGACAAGAACACAAGACTACACCCAACAGAAGGCAGAAAGCAGTGCTGCTGCCAGTGCACCTACCGACACCCCTTCTGATTATAAACACGTTTTATTTCCTATTTTTGCTTAAATGGGACTGGAAAAGCAGTAACATCTGGATGGAAAAAAATCCCATCTGACTGTTCTTTGCATTCCAGGAACATTGAGGTCAGAATGCTAAGAGCACAGTGCATTATGAAAAATTCATTCAAATCAAACTCCCCCAAGACTGTACCGCCCTTAGGATTTGCCAAAGTCCACCATACGGAAAGAGACAGCCCCAGCTAACAGTCCTAAGGGCTTAAGGACTGTGGTTACAAATGCCCCAATATCAACACACCCGCGAATGGCATAAAAACCAGAATTCTTGCACCACTACTCTTGCACACTTCAGACTACACACATTTCCCACTCTGGTCACACCTTTTGTTATCTTGACGGATGATCAATTGCAGCAGCTGTTGCTGGGATATAACTGCAAAGACAACACAAAGAATAACGACTGACTAAACACAGAATACAAGAGCACTTACACGTGAGGTGGTATGAACTGCTGTGAGTCCCAAATCAAAGTTCAATTAGGGAAAATTATCTTATTAAAATGTAATATACATGCGACCTTGGCTTCTGCGATTACCTCAAAGCACACAGGCTCCTACTGGCCACATTCTGCAATCTGGCATTTTACTATCACCACACTCCGCCTGGTAACCCACAATACACAGATCCCTGACGGCAGCACTGCTCCAGAAACGGGTGGGGAGAAACAACTTAGCAACCGTCCGCTGGCAAACCACAAAGCCCAGGAGAACGAGTCCAGCAGTGATTATCCAGTGCAGCTGAAAACATGTCAGCTCCAAATACTGGAAGAAAACCTGTCAGACGCAGACATGATTAGAAATGGACTATCTAGAAGCACTCGATAAGAGCCAAAGGTGCTGAATTTTCACTTCTATACAAAGCCAGTAAAGCATGCATACCCATATAGAATTTCATAATTAATGTATGACACCTTGTTCAAATGCTCCCAGCTTGGGTGTTTCAGTACTTTATCCTGTATAGTATAATTCTCTCCCTGAATTTAACCGAAAAGATACAGAAATGGCTAGCAGGCAGGGGGGAAACAGAACACTCTTACATTTATATGAGTAGAATAATAGACCTTTGTGGAGTAGTGTATGGAAGCAAGATGTAAACTGCAAAATACATTTTGGATGTGCAAATTAGCACCACAAAACACATTTAGGTTCTGAAAAGAGGCTACACTAAAACATGAAAAGAATTTTATCTTTCCTCTTCAACACATTACATCCATATTCGCATATTTCAAGTGGCACAATTAAGACAAAAGAAAACATTATCCTTTATGATAAATGGGAAAAGGTAGTAAGGCAACAAGCTAATTTCCCTTGTCACACTGTCTTTATGAAAATGCAGTGAGTTCTGAGATGCTCTAGACTGGACTGCAATGCATCTCTGAAACAATAGGACCATTGCCAAGTATTATTAACAAGCAAATTTTTATCCTCCCAGGCCTTATTACAGTGAATGAGATCTACACTCAGCAGAACCATTCGGCAGTACAGCTTTTGTCTACAACAACTCCATATACACACCTTACTGAACTCTAATGAAAGGTATTCGGCACACTCGTGGATTTCTAACAGAAAAGGTGGTGATGGTCAGGCTCTACACCAGTAGAAACATTCCAAGCTTGACAGGCTTTACAAAAAACACAAAAAGGAAGAAAGGAAACAATTTCCAACACTGGGTTTCATCTAAATTCACATCCCAGTGTCATATGAAGGGTTGAAATCTCAAGGACAGATGCCACCATGCCAACACTGCTGGCATCCCAGACCACTGTGCCTGAATGCCAAACAGTGTCGACCACTAAAGAGACTGTAGCAAACATCATGTTCAGCCACATCAGGCAGGAAAATGCAAACACACACAGCAGCTCCAGTGTGCTGTGGGGGTAGAAACAGATCCATGCTGCTACCAAGCTTCTTAAAATCACTGCCTACAAAATATCGACAATACTAACTACTAAGATTAGAAAACATGGTTGGTTTTTTAAAACAAATTTCACAGTATTTACTGATGAACCCCCTTAAATGTTTCCATATACTATAATACCTAATCATAACAAAAACAAAACAATCATTCAGAATCATTAAAAACTTCAATGCACATGAAGACAACTTGACACGTGAAGACAATCACAGTAAATAGGACCAAAACACTGCTCTGGAAATTCTGGAAATGCAAAAAGGCCAATCACCTTCAAATAAACTGGTAACCATTCACTGCATTAAACACACAACTGAAATGAGTCTCTGATCAAATGGTAAGGTTCTTTTGACAATGACAACCCCTAGAAGATTAAACCAGCTCTATTTACTTCAGGTAAAAAACAGATGGCAAGCTTCCTCAAATGAGGATTAAGAAAATTGACTATCTGGTCCAGTACATACTTTAACGTCCCTTTCAAATAAACCAGCTGTGTAGAAGGTATTCATGCATAAAAGGTTAACTGGTTGGCCGTTATTACTTCAATGTAAATATGGAACAACGCTGACATAAAATCTGCAATCCCACAGGAATAAACGTAATTATCACGTGTCATAATGTTTTAAATACCTTTCGGTAGCATCAGCTGCCCCGCATTTACGTCTTGCAAAGTCACAGTAGAGGAGATTATTATACCGGGCTGCAGAACATATATAAAGCCGAAATGGGTACCATGGACAGCACTGTATGGGAGATTTTGGGTAGCTTCATACCTTAGGATACCTTAACGCACCACAACCGATTGGTTCCAATGAAATTCAGATTCAATAAACAACCGAAGAAAACGGACCATCAGCAGACCCCTCCCTCCCTTCCTTCCAGTGCACCCTGCTGGCTGACTCCACCCTTATTACTGTAAAAATGGCAAAGGGTGATCAGTAAAACCGTAGGCGAATACACTGGTTATCGATACAGATCAAAACGAAGGACGTTAACAAAAGGCTGTGTATCAGGTATCAGCTGTGGAGCGGTAAACAGGCTGTCCCTACCCTAGCCTCTTTCCAAAACAAACGCCTCTGCTTACGCCACACAAACGGTATTACATTTCCACGTCCTGCGAATAAAGTCGGAATAATATTCGGGCGAAAAGAAAATTTTAAACGTCACGGGCTACGCATCTGGATCAGATTAACTGGGCAATATGTATCAAGCATAGATTTGAACACATTAAAACATCTTGTGACACCAATTTTTTTTTATTAAAACGGATAACGTGTTCTGAAAGACTCCACCCTTAAAGCATTCCATCGTCATTTATATAAACTGCAAGCGTGAGTATTTGCCGATTATAACATACGCTTAATACCTAAATGCACCGTGATTTCACCAATAGGATGCTCCACCTCGTCGTTTTAAGAGAACATTTCAAGGTCGATAGTAACGCTAACGACAGCTAGCTCAATCCGATTTGAAAGTCATCGTCAACCGGTCGTTTTGCTGCGCGTTTACGGAGAAGCGCCCATAAAAGCCCACCCCCAGGCTGAATTTCAAGCCAGAAATACCACACCCGATTCTTCGCTACAGGTGCGAAGCCGGCTAACGGAAAGCCGGGGCTTCCGCCACGGTGGTCGCGGGCTCCGTTAGCCTGTTATCCGGCTAACCTGTCAGCTGCAACGCGCTCCTTCAGCTGCTTGGACTGTAGTATTCCCAAACCGCAATATGTACGACCAACATTACACACAAACTCAAACTATAAAGACGGTGCAATGACAACAGAAAGACCCCCCACTGCACTTCGGTCAGCCCAAAGCCGCCATTAGACGCCCAAGCGGCCCGACAAACTCATTCTATGCTGGAAAGACTTTAACTTCGGATCGGGAGGAAAACTAATACGACGCCCCTTTGCGCAACGCCCAGCCTCTGCGAATGACAGCCGAACCGGCGGCTTCGGGTCACCCGCGGCTTTAGAAACACTGACCTACATTCCGGTCCGCACCCCGGGAGGACGACGCCCGCCTACGCCGGCAGCGTCCGCGGGCTAAATCTCAGGCTGGTGACGGAGACTTGCAGGCTAACCGCGCCGCGGGCGACCGCATCACTGCACACGGCTAAGGTCGGCGTACCTCCAACGCTACCTGACCGTGTCACCGGCTAGCCTGCGATAAATAGCCAGCGGCTTAATGAAATGAACTCCGTGGTTAAAAAGTAGCAGAGGTATCCAGCCGTGTTAGCAACTGCCGTCAACCTGAAGAAAGCGCAGACCAGTCCCGCTTACCTTCCTCCCTGCGTTTCCAAAACAACTAGCAAACAAGCTAACAGCTAGCGGCAGGTCGCGGCTCCAACGGCCTGTCCGCCATTTTGAGACAGCGAGCGGAGGCGCAAAATTTTACAGCCACTCCGCCAGCCTCGCTGCTTCGCGTCCCCAAACAGCAAAAACCCGCCACCGCCAAGCAGTCCGGAGTGAGCCTTACCGCACTACGAAGTGGCCCGCCGTCTCCTCCGCTGAATCCGACAGTGACATACAGCGAAGAGCAGCCTAGTTTCTCCTTTTCGTCCTATAGACTGAGACTCCAGCTCTCGGCTAAGCACTTCAGCGTCTCCCCCCGCACTGATCTTCTGTACCGCATTCGCCTTCACACGGCGGGCATGCGCACTGGAGATGCGCGGACCGGACTGACAGCCACGCGCGCAGACTGCACCGCTTAGGCACGAAGTGTTTTTTTCAAATCTCCTGCGCGAACGCACGGCCGCACGCACGCCCGCGCTACTTTGGACGTGGTGAAATGATGTATTTTTTATGTACGCATTTTCCCGAATTTGTACCCCGACGTTGACCGTTGTCTACAGCTATTTTTTCCCGGATGAGTTGCAGCTCGACATGACGTATACCCCCACTTCACCTACGTGGGTTAGCACAATGGCAAAACAAAATCCATCATTTTCTAAGAGCTCTTCATGCGACATTTATATACAAGACAGTGATGTCGCATAAAAACACAGTAATTCAGTTTAGTAGTATATTTGTGGTGCAGAATATTATTTGAAAATGTTTACATTTTCTTTGATGGGTTTGAATTTAAATCGATTTTGACCAAGGCATCATTTGTCATAATATATAAACTATATCTGCATCAAGAAAAATACGATGACACATAAATCTGAAGTGGTTTTTGGGGTTAATCTGTGGTTATAATACGTGTGCAGAATGCAAAGTAAATTTGTTTAATTTGCTTATCACACTTATTTTGATTAAAAGTTTTAATTCTGTGGCACTGTTAAAGATAAACACCTTATATATCAGTGTTTGCATTGTGTTTTGTAAATAATTTGGTTAAATAGGAAATGTACATTTGAGAAACGTAAAATGCAGGATATCATAACTGGTAAAATAGACAGCACTTTATAAATTAGGGTGTATGTGCTTCAGCGTAGTCAAATGATTATAAAACTGTAAGATCACATAACACACGAAGCTTAAGTAAAATCGAAATAGGTGTTTACATCAACATATTTACCCAGTAAAATTCTCATTAGTGCGGCTTAAAAGCAATTTTTTTCTTATGAAAGACTTAAAATTTTAAAAATCCAAACCAGTGTTGCTTTGCTAATTTGTTTAATACAAAAACATTGTCAGGTGTCCCCCCCCCAAAAAAAAAAAAAAAAAATTAAGGTGTTATTTGAGAAAGCAACACACTGGCTACATAATCACAGGGAAACAAAAGCATTAGGGACAGTGTAAAAAAAAAACACGTCAGATATCTGATGGGGTAAAGATTTCACTTGTGCGTTTGTCAGCAGCCAACATGGATCACGGAGGCATTGTCGAAGTGTCAAAGTGCCCCCACGCAAATAGCTGTCCTTTCCTGTGGGGGGAAATACCGACAGGGGGCAGCTGCACACTGTGTAGTTTAGGTTATTTTATTGTGGAAATAGTATCAGCAACAGCAACTGTCCAATCATGCTGAGGCTGCAAAGAAATTCAACATTGATCTTACCAGTTCTGTGAGAGGGCGGGGGGGAGAGGGGGGG
>JAODJX010000130.1:576437-593366 GCA_026776945.1 Isichthys henryi | reverse complement strand
ACCCACCCCAGACAGACACTCACCCCCCAGGTCCCCATCAGTGAAGACACTCAGGAAAGAGAGGGAGTTGCAGTCCACCCCATTGTAGGCATCTGAGGGATCGAGGCTCTTCAGCAGGTCCCGGATATGTCGCACGTGGATTCGGGCCTCGCGCACAGTGTATGGTTCTGGCAAGGGGTAGCGGGTGAGTCAGCACTTCAAGAACAGCCCACACCAGCTGCCGTCACCTCGCCCTGACATCTCACCTTCCACTACTTTCAGCACAGAACCTTCCTGGAGGCCCTCGATGGACTTCAGCTCAGCAAAGTTGTCCAGCACATTGCCATCCAGCTGCAGGGAGAAGCAGGTGCGGTGGCAGGTGTCCTCACGGTCCATCAACACCTGATGGATCTCCTGCACCATCTCCTGAGGTGACACCTGGGGGCGAGGGGAACGAAGAGTCATGGACATCCTTCTCCGCACCATGACTATTTCCACAGAGTCTTCATGGCAACTTCATTAGCAGTCACTGAGCCCTCACGGGCAGTCACTGAGCCCTCACGGGCAGTCACTGAGCCCTCACGGGCAGTCACTGAAAAGCAAACAGGTGGTACCTGGAGGTCAAAGGGCTCCGTCCCAGGAGCCTGGATCTTGACAGTGAATCCTGTGTCTTGAATCACAATGACTTCCTGTTCATTGGGGTCCTCGCCTGGCTCCATGTCTCCACCTCCATCCTGTTTGGACTCAACCTGCTCAGAAGGATTGTGGGCCACTTCTCCATTCGTCATAGCCTTGCCTGCACTGTGCCCTGTAAAGGTGAAATGCAGGGGAACTGACAAATTACTGACACGATTGACACATGGCCTTCCCCCTACGAAGCTACCCCAGACATCGCCCTCCCAGAGTCGCCGTCATCCCAGTCACTCAGCAATGGGCCATGTCCTTCACCTCTGCCTCATCTTAGTGGAAAATGGCCATCATCATAACTCAGTCCAACCCTCACAGCAGAGCATGTGGGTTAAATAAGCAAAGGTGGGGGGCTTGCGGGGCAATCGCCATCCCATCATTCCCGCCTCCATCTGTGCTTCGGGCTTTAGGAAGTGGAGGGACACACTGTAAATAGTGTGACTGTTATTCAAAGGGTCAACTGTCACCACCCTCAGTCAGGCACGGCCCAGTCTCTGTCCTCAGTCCTTAATACTGTTGCTGCCGTTCACCCGCTTGCCGCAGTGCTGGTAGACGAGAGTGGTCACAGAGCCCTGCATGCTGTTCTCCACCCTCAGGCCTCGGCCCCCCAGTAAGACCCTCGTCTTATCAGTGGGTGGGCAACCAGCTATCAGCAGGGACAGATGTTTATTCAGGGCCGCATCCCCATGCAGTGAGCCTGGTCTGCCACTGTGAGATTCCTCTGCTGCAGTGGAAGCTCTCCACCTGATCTCCAGCAGTTTGATATCACTGGCTGGGGGAGGGCAAAGCAAGCCTGGGTCCACACACATGCATGTGGCCTTGGTTTGACAAGTTGGGGAAAAAATATGGGAGGACACCCCTCTCCACCCACCCAACCCCAGCACACAAAACTATGTGGGGAGCAGAAATGGAATTTCAGGGTTATTTAGTGTGGGTTTGCAGCCAATGGCTGTTTGTCCCCCCCAGACAACTGGCAGCCTGTCCTTGTTTATGGCCAAAGGCACAGGAGTGTGAGGGTCAGAGGAGAAACAAACAGCTGGCTTTGCCAGGCCTGGGGGGGGGGCGGCTGGGATTACAGGCCAGAATCTCATTCTCAAAAAAAATAAATGACAGGATCAAACTAAATGAAGTGCCTGTAATGAACAAACTAAGAGGCAGCAGAGTGTCCCTCACGCCATGCGGAGCTCAAGGCCCAGAGCCGCAAATCGCCATCTTAAGGCCAAACCAGTGAGGCCGCCTGGCAGATTGCATGATGCTTATGTGAATCAGCTTGTAACAGGAAGGTGGGTAGATGTCCCACATGGGGCCTGACTGCAGCGCTGAGTTAGGCATGTAACCAAAGTCGATACAGGAAATCCTCCCGCTGTCCACTATCACTCCATATGATGGAAGAGTGAATAAAAAAAAATACCATTATTTAAAATCCAAGTAATGGATTCAACAAACCAATACAATGTTAATGTATTATGAGATTACAGGGTGCATTTTGCACCTGGATACTGTCAAACAATTTTAACTATTTTAAAGGGATAATCTCTCATGGTGTCCTCAACTTCCCCCAGCCCCCCTGCCACCATCACATTACAAGCTTACATCACCACTGTGGTCTAATTCAACTGATATCGAAGGCACCGACGACCCCCCACCACCACCCCGAGTCCCCAGTCATAAGTAACCAGTGGGGGACCCCACTCAGCGCAGCAGGCCGACGGCACGAACAGGCTTCCTTTTGGGCCTCTGGACTGATAAAGATAAACAAACGAGTCTCTTTGTGAAGGACACTAAAGAAACAGTTAAACAAACAACGAAAGGAGACCACAAACGGGGGGAATATCCCATGAAGCAGAGCTCTGCAAAAAACAGACGCATGAGGACAAAGTTCCTACCACAGATCAAAGTGAGGCAACGCTGGAGGTGTTGCAAAACAGGAGGCCCATGGTTAAATATAGCAGAGAGACAGGGCAGACCTTGCAGTGGGGGAGACTACATGCTGCCAAGCCCCCATCAGACAAGAGCACCATCCTTCAAGAGTCCCTGCCTTCACCTTCGACAAGGTGCCCCCCTTAGACATCCACGCCAACTAGCAGCCCCTGTGCCCATCCACCCCCCTACCCATAGCCTACGTCTATGAAAAATCAGGTGCTTTCTTTTCTACAAAGACCACAAACGAAAGAAGCAGATCCTAAACAAATCTGGCACCAAAAAGTCGCCATTTCCCAGAAGAGAGCTGCAACAGACTCTGAGAACAAGACTGGGAACGTTTGAGAAAAACACTGTAAAGGTCCTCTTCCTCCTTCCCACTTTGCCCCTGGAGAATTTACCAGTGCAAACGATGCTGAAGCATATAACTCAACCAGTGGAGCACAGGCACAAAACACCACAGCACCTAAGCCTGGGCTCAGACTTATAAATCACTGTGATATTCCACCACATCTGTAATCTTTAACAAAATCCCTGACAATGGAGAGCCAATGTACAACTTACCACACTGTAGGGGCACCAAGTGACAAAATCGGAGTCGAGAGACCAGAAGTGCTTAGTTAATGTCCAACAACCAGTTCAGCTGAGATGTGTAACTCATTCAGTAAGCAAAGCAGGACAAGGGCAATTCGGCAACACGTTTAAAAGTCTTGCTTCAAGTTAAGTCAATTCATTAAAAAACAAGAGGAGTTGACCCGAAGCACTTCCCATCTAAAACGCATTTTAATAAGCGATGACAGAAGCTACAAACAAAACAAAAAAAAAAAACCCAAGTGGACCGAGGACTGGTCTACATTCTGGAGCTTCAATTTCACAGTTTGGAACATGTTGTGAAATCCCCTCCAAGGCAAATCATGGACTGCATTCCTTTGTTTACTTAGACGGTAGATTCGTTCCTCAACAATCCCCTAAAAGAGCAGAGAAGAAATCCCCACAGCACACAACCATCCAGATGCCGGAGGGCAGACGATAGCATTGAAGTTAATGGTCAACGTGGCTCCCATGATGGAAATCCATTTTGCTCAACAGTTGGTGCAACGTCATAGTGAGGAGCGCAGAACTGCATAAAGACACTTAAAGCAGAAACGGAGCCCAGAGCCAAGCAGAAACGATGCGCGCCGCATAAACGCGCACGAAAGGAGATGCACATTACAACATTGAAGTTCCGGCTCATTTACATAAAAAGAACACCCGGTACAATTTAAGCTTCTTTTCATCTATTAAGAAAAACAGCCCACTGTGACCGCTGAAAGAGATTCAGGGGAGTTACACAAAAAAGAAAAAAAAAACACTGCACTTTTGCTGTCGCCTGGTCAGTCACCACTCGGTAAAAAAACCCCACAACGGTACACATAGAATGTTGCAGGACAAGATATAAAAGAGTCTGGAACTCTACAGCTTACCGAAAATCCTGTAAATGGCGACAAATTTATTTTGTTAGAGTTTTAAAAATAGCAACAGTGCAGGCGTATCTTCAAATACAGTTTGTGCTGTTAAATATTTTAAGATCCACCTGACTTTAGCGCGGCTATTTAACATAAACAGAACAGTACAATAACGTACAACAATGGTGATTTTAAAGACATACCTGGAAAGTGCAGTAATAGATAGTCAAACAATTAAAAATCGCTGCCAAGCTGACAGCTCTAAAGGGCACTTCAAATGACCGGTGCCAAGTAAGGCGGTGACATTCAGTAACACATTTAGCGGAAGCCCCATGTTAAATGTTCTAAAGTCTAGAAAAATATAACATACATAATGAGCTTAAAGCACCAAAGCAATCAACCTCCCTGTCAAGTCTGTCACGAAAATGGGGCTAATGTCAGAGGAATGAAAAAACGTGAAGAAAGCACGTTCTCCGGTAGAGGGAGGGGGTAGTATTTGTTCTGTATGAAGTACAATTGCATCTTTACTCATGGGCACCCAAATTTATAAAACTAACTCGTTTAAACCCCAAAGTTAAAAAGTTGAACTAAACCATTTAAAATCACAACAGAGAGAGAACAATGCTGCTTATATGTGACGCTGCCACCTTAAGCACACGATGCGGGGTATGTATCTTCATTTTAAATGACACTTACCCGCCTGAGGACTCCCTCTGTATGTTTAGTGTAACCTTCTCGGCATACATGCACCATGACTTTAACCGAGGCGCGATTTCCTCTTCCGGGTCGCGGAACGGACGATCTCATCCGTTAAAAATACGAGTGGGAGTCCAGAAGAAAAGTTCAGCGTGACTGGGTGAACTCGCTCAGCCGTCACACAGAACTGTTTCGCATCTAACCAATAACGTTTTAACCACACTATCTGATTATTATCGGTTAGATTATTGAAGTACACCATATGTTCTTTGAAGCATATACAGTTGCGAACCCTCCTATTCTGACTTGAATTGTTCGCTTCCACTGAAGGTGACCTTCAGTTCATTCATGCTTACCCCTGCTACACATGTGCAACTTCTTGCTAGCTGGTTATCAGACTCCGGTGCTCATAGCTGGTTATTTCGCGTCTCATTTTATTGGAAGCCTTTCGGTCTTCAGAAGCACTTAATATTGCTAACGCTCACATTTTATAAGAATTTCAAGGCTAAATATGTAATGTCCAGAATTCTTTTCTAGCATCTAACAGTCACCATTACCTGCAAATGAATCTAGACTACCTAGCAACCGTGCAAGATCAGATATATAAAGCATTTATATCATTGCAGTTCGCTTAATTTCTAAGCTTGCGTGTCATACCAGTTCCTTCTTCCTTCATTTATACTGGTCAATGGGAAGGTTAATCGACACGAGTTCAGATCACAGTCGACCGACTTAAAAACATATAACAGTAAGCATCATAAATACGTGCTGGGGTTTTGCTGATTATTGCTCTGACAGTAATTAAATTACATTTGCGGCTAACTAATAAACTGACCTCAACATTAGCTGGAGCTGTCAACCTCAGAAATACACTGGGAATAAAAACCATTAATAAAAGTCATACATTGACAATGGGCTAGAATGGGCGACATAATACATGAAACCGACACGTACCACAGGGGTCCTTAGGAGATTCTTTCTCGCTTTCTCTCCTGTCTGGACTCTCTCCTTCATCTGGCAAATTCATCTTTTTAGTGCTGGGCACAGTCGCCGGGATGTCTTCCGTCTTACTGACCATGATTCTCTCAGTCGGAGGTTAGCTATGGAGCTACGGTGCTTCAGACCCAGGTAAGTCGCTCTGTGCGGTAACGTGATTTTACGGAGTCGCCTTCTTGCACCGGCTTGCTAGCTACATGAAGAGGGTACGATCTTACAAAAACAACTTCCCAGGAAGGACAGACCTGGACTTAACAGTCACACGTGGTTTATCCTCCTCTTGACCCCTTTGCCTTTGGCGTCTACCACCCCCAAAACGTTTTAGTACGGAAAACCTCTAGTGCCATTTTCAGAAAACGCGTTTTTCTCCGTTTCGTTTCACCAATTTCTGCACTACTATGCAAAAACATCTCGCATTTCTTTACTCATTATTTTCGACATTATTCAGTGCATCAACTGTAATTATTAAAAATGTAATCAAATATCGAATGGCAAAGTCGGGTGAATAATTATACTAACAAACTACTAATTGCTAACATTACCGTGATCCGTTTATTTAATTTATTTGCGCTTGTCCAATCGATCCGTCCGTGCATAAAGACAGTTAAATGTTGTAAAGTGTGCTGTTAGAAAATTTCGTACACCGCATATGCATACACATATTCACTCATCCAAGACTTTAATGAATGAATTTTGAAAGCCTTTCCACCACGCCAACTCAATCTACGGGGATTCTGCAAATACCCCAAGATGTAAGGAATGAACACCACTCGTTGGAGACGCTTTAGTCAACTCAGTTTTATTAAAATAAGTATACAGCTGTAAGCTCTCTGTTAAGCAACCACAGTATGTGCGGTTAAGACAGAAATTAGAGGAATCTCAGCCAAAGATGCACCGCTGCTTGTGAGTTTCCAGAGGTCGCAACTTGAAGCTGTTTTCAACATACCTCGTATGCAAGAAAAGATGCTATGTGTTATTGCTAGAAAAGGCATAATGAAATGAAACCCCGTGTCCACAGTTAGTCCTTTAGATACGCAGTGATGTTGCGTTTGGTTCAGCCTCCTTTTAAGATTAAAAAATTTGTTCACCATTAAATCAAAGTGTGCATTTTTATGACAGAAATGGCGGTGTTACGTAGAATAAAAATGTTTTTTAAATTTGTTTCTTGATATTTATAGAAATAACAAAATTTACAATATAATGTGAAACATTTGGTACTCCGTACACTTAACATTACATTTACTAAACTAAGAGCTATCAAATTTAATGATAATCACACAATGCGTTTTAACAATGCTTACTGAATATTGAAACTGTTGTGTGAAAGCGTGCTTTTAAACACTGAAAATAGTCATTATTTATGACGTCATCGCTCCTAATTAGGCGTTTTCATGAAGTGTACGAGATCCATTTTTAGTTAAGTAAATTTAGTACAAAAATTAAGTTTAGGTCCTGGAATACAATCTAATGGAACCGCGAACACTCAGTAGCGTCACAGAAAAATGGACCAGAAAAATTATGGCGATTGTTAGACATAACGTGGCTCTAACTGGACAGAATACAGAAGAGGTGAAACATCTATAGTAATAATTATGGGCCAAGCACCGTCGGTGGGAGCCACCAATTGTATTCCTTAGAACTTTTCACTATTATTATACTTTCTGCCATGGGAGTCCATGCCAGCCCATACAATCGCTTAGTAGATTTTTTTTAAATTTGGCACATTTTGGACAGTCTAATTTATTCATTCACCAAATTTGGAGTCAATCCATCCATACCTATAGCGCCACCATCAAGTCAGATTTCAAGGTACTTTTTTCTTTATAACTTTTGAACCGTTTGTCCTAGGTTTGAGATCGTTTCCCCCCTGAATCCTTAGGTCATCCAGATTGGAATGCACCCATCGGTGTTAAAATCTGCCATGTTGGATTTTACACCATCTTGAATGTTCCAAAATTAGGGCATTGATTGTCTTGCTACCAAATTTGGTAAGCATCTACAGAGGGTTCTGACCAAAAGTTGATCAAATCATGATGATAAGAAAAAAATATTGATTGGAGAGCCACCAGAGGTAGTGAGGGTTTATCTCAGCAACAATTTAATATCTCAAAACCAAGTTTGGGAGTAATAAGCAAAAAAAAAAAAAACTGCAATAAGCAAAAAAAAAAAAAATGCGTTTTGGCTAATAACAGTTCAAACGAATTTGGCGGCAAAGCCGTATATCAGTATGTGTGACCATACCTAAACAGTGTTTTGATGTTTTAAAACCAACCTTGGTATTTCAACTCAAGGCCACCTCCTGAAGACCTGCACCAAATTTCATGTCAATCGGCCGTTGGGGGCACTGCAATAAGCAAAAACACATTTTTCTAATACATTTTGATGGATGAACCTTATAAAAGTGCCGGTTATGTTTGGTAATTGTCGGGATTGGTCTCTGCCAGTCCCGTCATGTTACCATTTCACCAGCAGATGTCACTGGCCATCCCTCTGCTCCTAATGATTTCCAGTTTAGTAGCTCAGTTATTTACACTCGTCTCCCATTTGTAGCTCATTTCTGCTTCGCTCTCCAGTGTCACTGATCTATCCTGTCCTACAGAGATTCTCTCTAAATATACCCAGGTTATGTGTCACGCTCCTGCTGTCTACACTCCCAGTAAGCTCAGGTCTGCCCCCTTCTCCCATTGCCTTTACTGGTTTATTGCAGACCTTCGAGCTCCGAACACAGCTGCTGGAGTTCTCACTATCAGTAGAATGACTTCACATATCAACCCCGCCCTAAACTTCACTGGCAAACTGTAGCTCTGCATATAGACTCTCTCTGATGACTTTTAAGGTCACAAAGGGTCTTGCTCCCCAGTATCTCAGAGCTCCTCCTTCCTTATACACCTGCCCCTTCCCTCAGGTCTGTAGGTGCTGGTCTCCTAGTGGTACCTCGCCTGCGCTCGTCTTCTATGGGTGGCAGGGCCTTCAGCTTTTTAGCTCCTAAACTTTGGAACTGGCTCCCACAAACCTTCCGGGACCTATCCTCCATCTCCCTTTTTTAAAGCAGAATTTTAAAAACATATCTTTTTACTCACTGACTCCATTCCCATACTTTTTCCTGATCTGTTGCTGTTTTTCTCGGATGTTTCATTCGGTATGTTAGAAAATACTGTATATCATAAGCCATGTTCCTATGTTCTTCTATTTCCTCTTTCTAGATTCCCTTCCATGGCATTTTTGCCCTGCTAGGGTCCCTGGCCCCATTATTGCTACTTGCAGCTGTATTCAGTAATGTTTTCGTTCTTGCTCATACAGTAACTGTATGCAGTTTGCGCTTAACCACAAATATGTTTGAAGTTTCAACAGCTTTGGTCAGAATATGTGGGTTTATCATGCAGGCTAATCAGATTTGGATCTACAGGCACAGTCTATAGTCTAGCGCTTCCCGTACTGAGGAGGTGAGCCGATCGTCAACAGCTGTGCCGCTCTGCTTCCTAACAGCCGGCAAATGATAACTGAAATCACCACACTGTAGTTAATAAGCCTTAATATATGCATAACGACTGAACAATCCCTGGTAATTCATTGCATACAAGTGCACTTTTCCATCCTACTAGGAACTGTGTATAAAACGACATAATCTCAAATGTTCCTCCATCATCGGGAAGCAGGGACTGAACCTCTTCTGTAGCTCATCGCTTGAAATTCGTTGCTGCCTTTGACTTATAAAAACAGTTAAACTGATCTGTGCAATGGACGGGGGGGGGGCAACAACATGACAATGGTTAAGGGGATTTCGGGAGTGTGACGACAATGCTGACTTTCATCCATTGTGTTACACCGTGGTGACAAGTCCGCTAGAGAAATCAGAGGTCTGGCATTCTGAGGTTGAACGAGACATGGACGAGTTTGGGGAACATGCAGCGTGGAGTATAGGACTGGTGGAGGATTTCCTCACAAGCAGCACTCCACTGCTGCCGACAGAGCAGCATAACGGAAATTAAAGAAAGGGTGAGATACAGCAAAACGGGTCTGCTGAAACCACAAGTACCCTCCAGCGTCTCGGCCGGGCCGAGAGCATCTGTCGGACCTTCCCTCTCTTCCGCTGTCTTTCCTTTTCATTCGGAGCGGTGACAACCAAAGGAGGATGCCGGAGGTACAACTCGATGACCTTACATAAAGTTTGGAGGGGCAACAACACAGTGGAAGCTTCCAGAAACATCAGTCATCAAGAGTTATTTCATGTTTATCAGCTGAAACTTGCAATGGCGCAGAAAGTGTTACACAATAATATTAAAAAGTCGGGAATGATGGATCATGACATATTCAGGCACGTCGCGTGACACCTTAACATCGAGGTCTGGTGAGGACCTGCTCGCCACCGTGACTGTTACCCTGCAGCAGAAGGTTTTTGCTTCACCACAAGATGGACATACAAGACGTCCTACCGAAAATGAAAGTGTGGTCACAACTTCAGACAGGTCTGCACCTATCCTTGGATTTCCCAAATTATACATCCCGTAAAAATTACTTGCATTTAATTAAATAAAATATGCACTGCATATAAGAGTCCTTACTATTATCTATGATACAATGCTTTAAATAGTTTTAAAAAAGCTTTCCTATAATATTGATTAGACTTAATATGTCAAACTACATTAATTCACCCATTAATGATACAAGTTCTGAAATTCTACAGCAAAACCTCTTAACATCAAACACCTAAAATACCCGCAGTTTGAAAACTAGCAGCCCTATAGTCTACTGGGGTGCAGCTGCTACACCAGATGTGTCCACTGGGTGGCATCTTGAATCAGTTGCCTATCATTGTGCCAGGCAGGTTACACACACATTCACGTGGGAGTATTGCCTCTGCACTGCTGGCTGCTGCAGTGAAGACCTCAGCTTTTCACAAACGAACTGAGTCTGTGTTCTGTAAGCAGATGTGACGTCCCCTGTGTAACCGAAGCTCAGCCGAACCCATGTTCTGCAATGGACTGGCATCCCATCTAGGGCGCACCCTGCCGCGTGCTCTGTGCTTTCGGGGTTAGGCTCGGGGTTGGCCTTAATCTAAAGGTGGTGAGCATTTACTGAAGATGGAAAGATGGATGGATGGATCTGGGTCCCTCGTGAACCATATCTACCTATCCCACTAGCTAGCTAAACCAGTTATAGGGTTTTTTTGTGTGAAATTCCCTCCCCAATAAAAATTATTACTACTACAACTTTATGGTGAAGTTAAGTTCAGATATAACAGATTACTGTTCTGCATTTTCATCTTATGACGAGCCCCCATAATTAACTGCAACTACAGTTCACCCAGGTAAGCAGGATTTTTGCATCCTCTTACCTGCCTAACAGGATACACACACAGCCCCTGGTCCACAGGTAGCAAATTCCATCATCAAGAGATGTGGGATTTCCATCATTTCTCAGGAAAATTAGGAGCTGTCCAAAGAACCCAAACGTAAAGGTTAGAGATGCGTCTGAGGGCAGGCCCATACATTTAGCTATTAAAACATAATGAAAATCGAAGCTGAATCGAAGCAAATGCAGTGAAACTCCTGTTGGTCGTGCTCATTTTCCATCCCACGTTTTGACGTTTGAGTGACAAGCTTAGGGAAGCTAGCCGCGACAGATTCACAAATGCGATGGCGATGATGGCCGCGACGGCGATGACAGCGGTGAGGGTGTGACGGGGACGGGCACAGTCACAGTACAGCTACTCGGCCTCCGTTTCTGTAGCAGTGGAGGACGCTGTGGTCGAGGGGCGGGTCACCTGATCCTCCAGGTCCTCCGGCTGCTCGCCCCCCTGCTTCTCCCTGCGCTGTCTGTGTCCCTGGCGTGACCTGTGGCGCCGGGGGTGAAGGAAGAGCGCGGGATCCGGCATGGCCGTGGGCTCCGCCGGGCCCGTCACCCTCTCGCGGGGCACGCACTCTCGTGCCCGCTCCGCCCGCACTTGTGCGGGCAGCCTGTGGCGTCGTTTGGGTCTGGTGCTGGTGGAGGGAGATGGAGAAGCTGGGGGAGGCCTTTCAGCCGCCCGTGGGTGTAGCTTCAGCTGCTGCTGGTGCAGGCTTTGCCGGGCGGCATGCAACTGGAAGGACAAGTAGGCCGCCACCTCCGTCTGTTTCTGCAGCTCCACCCCAAGCGCCGTGCTCCGGTGGCTGCGGCGCTTCAGCTCGTCCAGGAAGCTGCGCTCCTTCTCCTTCAGGCTGGCCCGCAGCGCACCCACCAGCGCCCCCTTATGACTCAGCTCTGTGCACAGGTCGTCCAGAGTGCGCTGCTGCTCCCCAAGGCGGCCCTCCACCTCCCGACACCGGGCCTCCAGCTGCTCCTCCTCCTCCTGGATCTCTGAGGGACAAACGCGAAAGAGAAGTCAACTGAGGGAAAGGCCTGTCTGGATATGACACACACACACACACACACACACACAACAAAAGCAGCAAGGAAATGAGCGCGTATCCCCAGTAAGGTGACAGACAGGCTGCCTGCCCAGTCTCAGAGGGAGGCAGCACACAGGAAGCATATGGAGATCAATTAGAAAGCTCCGCCTCCATGAAGGACCCAGTGCTTGATCGCCAAATCCACAGAGCGCCGCTAACAGGGCGTGCCATCTGCCGCCATACACCTTAGGGCCTGAGGAGCTCTGCCGGATTGTAATTTCACCAATATGTAACCTCCGGTTTCCTGACTCCATTCTGGTGTCGCCAGTCCAGGATTACGATCAGCAATCTGCCGAGATTCACCCGCCCCCCGAGCAAATAGCTCCCAGTGACTGCAGTCTGAAAGCGATATAGCACTGAGTGCTCCTGCCTCCCTCTCTCAGGGGGGCCATTACTCCGGCTCCTCCTGGACCAGCTCGCCCCCCCCCCATGCCCAGTCTCAGCCGGTCTGTCGCCCACCTTCCCCCCGATGAGGTCATGCAGCTAAAATAGAAACTGCTGTGTAATTTGACCTTCCTGCTTGCCTATCCCCCCCCTCTCAGATGATGTCAAGCCTGTCTGTAGCAGCCCAACCCCCGCCCCTTCATCTCTAGCATGTAACGGCCCCCCACTTACTCACCCAGTACCCACACCCCTACAGTGAATTGGGGGGGGGGGCGGCGTGGTGGATCGATAGTCAATATAGCAGTGGACGGATGGGGAGGGTGGATTACCTGAGCCGCTGAGGACTGGGTCACATGGTCAGCCCTAAACAGCCTTTCAAATACAGGCCCCACCCCCTTGCCCAGCCGGCTCTCTGCACATGTGAGGCACAGTGCTACCTCATTACCGCTGAACTGCGGTACCAAGCTGTGTCACTGCCGCTCATTCAATTGGGCCGTGATGGACTGGCACCCTATTCAGGGCGTCACTTTCCGGCAGGGGTACGTGGTTATTATGGACGGATGGCTGGACGGACGGACGGACGGATGACCCCATCTACATAGTTCCTAATAACCCTGAAGACTCAACAGCTGTGTTGCACTTGAGTTTTGAAGATGACGCTGAAGTCATCGCAACGCTCACTCCTCAGTTCCACCTCGACTTTCCTGATGACCGTGCCCCCGCTCGCTGTCCACACCTGGACGGCGAATCTGCCTCAAAATGCCACGGTGCCCCTTTCACTATCATATTCAAACCAGCACACCTACGAGCCCATCCACTTGTGAAGCTGAACAGTCGGGATTTAACGGCCTGGATCACTCTGCCCTATCTGATGTTTTTATTCGCATTCTCTGCTTAACTTCTGCTCTGGAGGTTCCAAGCTCCCAGCCCATGGCCAAGCCGCTACCGCTAGTTGCTAACAGAGCCTGCGGACAGCCATGCGCAAACAGCCACAGTGCTGCTATTCTCTATTCCTGCCACTGTCCTGGTGTCGCTCCCATTTTCACAAGGATCTCTGTTATTTATACTGCGTCAGAATTAGGGTTGAACAATAACACATGGCGATTATATGGTACCTGCACGACAATCACCAGGCTGCAGATGACAGGGGACACATGCCAGCTTTTCGGTACTATAGACGCTTGCTTCCGGCCACTATTTGGTAAACAGATTAGTACTGCGTCTAAAATATTAGTAATCTGTATAAATTCAGCGTATCCTTATGTTGAAAAACGTGTCAAACTTTAAACTATAAAGTACCACCAACGTCTTTTTTTTTTTTTTACCTTTTTTAACCACAACATCTCCCGTTTCAAAAGATGTCGTAGTCGCTGAGCTGTCCATCCCGCTTATCGCGTCCATGGTAATATACCAGTCGCATGCGTTGCGCTCCGCTAACCAAATTTAGTAAACATAAGGACACGCCCAAATGTTTACACCCGTCATCTAAAGCCCTGCTGATTATTATGCAGACGCCATATAATCGCGATGTGACATTATGCAGCCCTGGGGTCCCTTTCCTTCTCCTCAGATCAACACAATCTTGCCGGAGGGTTTCCTGTCCTCGCGGGCTTTCACACCTACCGAGGTCTGAAATAATTAGGTACATCTGAGTGGTTTCTTACAGTCTAACCACAGCAAGATCAGCTAAAAGTGGAAAAATCAACAGATAACCTAGTAGGGGAGGAGAGGAGAGAAATGAGAGAAAGGTATTCTGGGTAAATGAAGTCCAGACAGAGGTTTTGGGTGGAGGTGGTGGGTGCAGATCTGCTACAGGTGAAACTGTGGGCTCCCAGGAGAGAGAAGAGGAGAATATGCCGAGAGAGCAGGAGGAAGACGGGACATCTACGTGCCTCACCTGCTTGAGTCCTTCCTGGGGGCTTCACGTTCAGCTCCCGGGTCAGTTCTGCAGGATGAAGTCAGATGAGAGAGTTCACTGCGTGGCCATGAAAAGCTTGGTGCCTTAACTCTTTACCCCATGATTGCCCTCATCCTTGTATGTCCACCTTGTGGTGAAGCAAAAACCTTCTGCTGCAGGGCAACAGCCACGGTGGCGAGCAGGTCCTCACCAGACCTCGATGTTGTCATGTGTCATGTGACGTGCCTGAATATGTCAGGATCCATGTATGACTCATATTATTAATCTTTCTGCACCATTGCAGGTTTCGTTTTACTGTCTAAATCTTTAACGGTTTAATCTTACGTCTATTTTACTTTTACGGAGTTAGCGCACTTGGCTGTTGTCATTTTCTGACAGTTGCTTTTTGTTTTTCACTCGGCTACAGCAGCACTGTCAGTTTCTGCCATCACTAAGGTCGAGGAGCCCAAAGGGATCGATACCATCCACAGGCAAACATCTAAACATTTAGAGGATCAAGCTGAACAGAAGCATCCCAGATTTATTTTGCCAGCTGCTTTAATGGATGTTCTCCATATGTTTCGCATACTGTAGGGTGTAGATAATTTTTTTTTTTTTCACTCCAAGCCCAAGGGGGGGGGGAGGGGTAATGATTCACCCCCCTCCATCCCAGCCAGCTCAGCACAACCACACGGAGAAGGCAGAGACAGACGGATGAGACGGTGCTTACTGAATTTCCCAAGAGAGAGAATAAGATTCCTTAACTACCAGGAAGCTATTGACGCTGGGTGGATGTTGCAGGAATCCGGTCATCAAAATTTTAATGATTTTATAAACGTGGGATTATTATTATTATTATTATTATTATTACTACTACTACACTTCACCAGCTGCATTCTCAGAAGACTCAATAAAGGGCCTTTCTGATCAAAGGCAGACTGGGTGTATTATCGCTACATCTTCATTAATTAGCGCATTGCATTCTTCAAACTCAGCTTATTTTTATAATTTGATCGTTCAGAGTATTATGCCTCTGGGTGATGCCGTTTCACTTGCAAACAAGGTCAGCAGGACCCAGGGACAAGTACTTGGCATCGTCTCTTATCAGAGTCCAGCTGTGCCACAGTGGGGCGCTGCTCTCGGACTCACTCATGTCATTAACTCGCTGCACTTCACAGTCAGCAGTCCTTCCGCTGAGGAACAATATGCAGGGACTTCAATATCGTTTAATGACGGACATCTGATGCTGAATTAGACAAACGCCACCAGACTGTTCCATCCGGATGCACTGAAATGCGTTCGCTACACACCGTGTCTGACATCCTCTCGCTTCCCCCGTATCAGCGTGACCCACGAGGTGCTTTCACACTCTGCCTTCACAGATACGCATGCCGTGAGACTGGTACGTGTTGCACCACTTTCCCAATAACAGCTTTGAGCTGCTGGAGAGAGGAGCAGTGACCTCATAGAAGGAGAGTGAAGAAAGGAGAGAGGCAGGCAGGGAGAATCCTCCTTCATGGAGGAAGAAGCACCGTCCCTTGCCTGCGATGCGCTGGGTCTCGGGTTTTACGTTAGACCATGGAGGCTCCATTAGCATGTAATGGGGGTCTCCAGACCTCTGATCAGTCTGTGGTGTTTAATTCCACCTGGTGGTGCAATGCTACGCAGCACGCTTTGGCTCAGTCCACCCAAGCCCCTGTCCCAGGGATTTCCGTGTCTGTTTACATGTTTGGATTCCACTAACATGCATGTTCTAAAAGGTCTCTGTGGCATCACTGTCAGCATAAACACTCGACAGCCCCCTTTAGAACTAATCATCAGAAATGTGGGCGGCGGGGGGGCCATGCTGGCACCACACGACAGATCATGTGACACACTCACCTGTGCAGCGCTTCTGCAAGGACAGGATCTCTATGTGCAGGCCATGCAGCAAGAGTAGCTGTTCCCGTCGCAGGAACGCCACGCTGCGCTCCACGCTCTCCACCTGACGTGCCAGGGAGCCTGTATCCATGGCGATCCCGCCGCCACACCCACCCAGTCCGTGTCTGCGCATCAAAGAGGAAAATGTGAGGAGTCAGCGAGGAGTGTCTAGCCCAGCCACGCAACTGCGCCACTCTGCCCGGTGTTATTTCTGCAAATATTCAGAGTATCCATAATATTCTATGCTAGACATGGGTTACATGATCAGCCTGGGGGTCCTGCTTGTGGCATCCCTCCTTTATTAGAGCACTTATCTTGGACAGGATCACATGCGAGCCTCTCAGGAATTACAGGCTATAAGACAGGGATGCAATCCAGGTGGGTTACCATGGTACCACAGGATGTATTCACGCTATTCAGTACAGCTAAGTTAGATTTTCATTTTTATAATAAGAGCAAACATGAAACATCCTGGAGAGGAAACCCCCATAATAAAGGGAGAACATGCAGGGGGGGGGGGGGGGGGGGGGGGGGGCGGGGGGGGGGGGGGGGGGGGGGGGGGGGGGGGGGGGGGGGG
>JAODJX010000130.1:549297-576337 GCA_026776945.1 Isichthys henryi | reverse complement strand
TTTTTATATTAAGAGCAAAAATGAAACTTCCTGTTTAGTAAACCCCCATAATAAAGGTAGAAAATGCAAACCCCCCCCCACCCCACCCGGAGCAGAGCACAGAGACAACAGCTGGCCACTGAACCTCCGTGTCCCTGTGCAAAAAAACACCAGGGAAACAGCTGCATTGGAGAACCACGCGGCGGCTACGTGACCTGGCGTGAAGAGCTACGACGCATCTCAGGGATTCCCGAGCCAACGGCAGACGTTGGCAAAGTGGAAACACGGAGGACGGTAATGGATTCGCGGTACCGTCCTGAGGAGCCGAAGACATCAGCAGCTCTCAGTTCCGACAGGCACCTATTTCCTCCAATCAATTCAACACGTCCATCGCAAAGGAGGACACACAGGCCCCACCCACACTCCACTGGGAAATCCTTTGATTGGGGGGTGTGGGGGGGGGGGGGTGAGTGAGGGTTGTCCTTATGATCAGATTTGGAAACGAGGGCTTCCTGCGTTTGGGAATCATGTTTGGGAGTATTCTATACGTGCCATTACGGTAGTCTCTTCTTCAGCATCGTAGAGCTGCAAAACCATTAAAAATTAGCTTTTAAAAAACTGACGTACAAGCAGATAAACGTCGTATAAACCCCCGCCCCCCGTTCCCTTAATCCAACAAGAATAAAAACCAAACGTGCCCCCCCCAGGAGTTTTATTCCAAGGGGTCCAGCAGGTTGGGGCAACGACGGGGTAGTTAAATTTAGTCAGACTTGAGGTGTGAACAAGCATGTACGGCTCCGGAATGAACTACGATAGTCTGAACACACAGCCAGCGTGCCCATACTGACACCCCCGAGAGACGCCCGACGGCCATGTGCTGCAGGGTCTGGCGTGGGGAGGCACGCTTCGCCTTCACGCCGTTACCTTCTTCCAGAAAAGATTATATAGTACTTGTATAGTAATATAAGTAGCCATTTTAATAATAATAATTAAAGTGAATAGCACAGTAAGGCGTATTTGGTTTGGGCGCCTTGTGGTTATTGATCCTGTGCGGTTATATTTTGCAGGGCCAGGCAAACAGTTCGGTTTATACTGCAGTTACCCCGTTTACACGACCACGGAAATAAAAACCAACTTTGCACCTGCTGCTTAATTCTAATACGTGAATCTTCCGTCTGAGCAGATGAAATAGAATCATAGCGCTGCAAAAGGGCCCAAACCAGAATAAATGCGGCTTTTATTCCCTTCGGCGCAGCTTTTCCGTAAGTAAATAAGCGCCACGGCAGCTGCGGTAACTGGCTGAACTGGACTTACCGTAGATGCGCAGCGAACACGTCATTTTAAAAACACAGACTGAACCCCAGTCCAAAGCCGACCCCGTGCATCCCAATAGGATATTGATGTACTAAAAATACATTTCGCACACGTAAGATTTATTTCCCCCTTCGGACTTACCTTGAAAATCAGAGGATGGGCAGTAAAATTCCAAAATATTAGGAAAAAGTCCTTCGATCGTAACGCGAGAACGTTTCAATTAATTTTACAAACCTTCCGCTCAAATTCCCAACCTTCCAAGCAATTGCATGGAAGCTCTTTATTAAGACGAAAAATACAGATAACGGCCAGTTGAAGAGATTAATGCACAAAAGTTGAAAATCGCTGCAAAATGGGTATAAATCTAAGGCATATCTGTATAGATATAACATGATGCACACGATCCGCGGAGGTTACGGAGCGTATTTTCCAAGTCGGCACGCATTTCTTTCTGCGTCGTGCGCTAAAACATCACCTCCAAACGCCGCCATCTGGTAAATACAGACGCTCCCTCGCCCTTCGCGAGAGAAATCAGGCATATCCGTCAAGCAGCATCATTCACCTTTACGTTAGCAAATGAAGGATATAGTTGGCCGATGAAAACAAGGCATCGTGACCGGAACACGCCAGATGATCGCGGCGCAGCAGTGAAGCCGATTGGCAGAAGCGCCTCGTCTCCTTATTCGATCGCGCCTGCATCAACCGCCTCGCCGGATCAATTCCTGCGGCCCGGATGGCGCACGCAACTCCTCTCAATTAACGAATGGCTGTCACTTCTAAAATTGAGCAATTTTAAATAACTTATGCGTGATTAAATGAAACGTTGTATTACATCATCGACCGAGCGTTTTAATAGGCATATAATATTTTTGCCGCATGTATATGCGGGTGTAATTATCCAGCCGTGTGATTTTGTGGCGTTTGCTTCTTTTGGAAAGCAGATTAGTGCTAAAATTAACACAAAGACAAGACGGCTCGAAATTAGAGGTCACCCTCATTTCTAAGAGAAGATGCAGCGACATCAAACGTCAGTCCTGGTAAATAGAATAGAATAACATCTTTATTGCCACACCAAGGAACCCGGAGGAAATTTATTGGCACAGCTTACTACAGCAAACAGAATACGACAACGTGACATAAATGCTGCTGTTTTCGAAATTAAACAAAGCTAAATAAGCAGCTGAAACAATTGTATTTGTAATTCACATTTTCCGTGTATTTATTATCGGTGGCAACTTCTGATAGACAAGCAATGTCCTCCGACTACGCCTAAAGCAGGACGGTGCGCTGTAATTATAAGCCGGTCCGTGTAATTTTACGGCACGTTTATTTCATCTTCTCACGTAATTTCATTGGGATATTGAGGTAGAATTTCGATCGAAATTATTTAAAGAAACCGTTTCGCAAAATTGTCCAATGTGGGGTGCACCAAATGATGTATTAAATACAACAGAACAAAGCATTAAATGAGCAGCGGGTTTCATTCGTCATTATTTTATTATATAAAAACAAAAACCCTCCCATTACAAAGAAACATACACCATAAATTTAGTAAATTATTTAGTATTAAAACGAAATTGAGATAAAAACCAGAATCTTATACGCAATTTAAACAATATTCAACACGAAATCTTAACAGTCACTTGAAAACACATGAAGACGAAATAGTTACTTTTTATATCAGAATCAAATGTGTCAAATGTATATTATAGTTTCAAATTAGTTAATCTAATACATAAAAAGAAACACTTCATAAATAGAGAAAAACATGTAAAAATGCAAAGGGGTTTAAATAGACCACAGCAGTCTAAATTATTTCTTCACAAAACAATAATACTGGTGAGACATTTTTCACTATGCCAATGCACCACCCTGTGACCGAAAAGGTAATTACAACTAAGGGTAAATAAAGATTCAGGCCGCTTTCATTTGTAACGTTTATGAATCCTTCTGAGTTCTGTCACAGCACGAGACGAGTAGCTTCACTCAACCAAACACTCACACAACTAAACGGCGTAACTAGTTAATTTTTACTACCAGCAAAAGTCCTTAAGGATCTTTTTTTTTTTTTTGCAAGAAAAGCTGTGAATCGATTCGAACATGATACAACTTTCTCTCCGTGGCAGGTCTGGAAGGAGTCGGCTGAACGGTGCATTGTCTGACTAATCATTAGTGGTTACTGGGATGAGTAGCCCTTTGTGCAGCCGGTAACGTAAACAGCAGATGTGCGCGGCGCCTGCATCCGCACGTACAGCTTTTCGGGACTGGGGCTCCGCTGCCGGCCGAGGGCCAGTCATTCCTGTTTCAGATAGACGAACCACCCCACCCGCGGCGTTTGCTGGTTTGAGGTCCGTAGGCGATGCCACTGGGTGGAGACACACCAGTGAACATTATACCTATGATTATTAAGCACAAACAAAAACGAACGTACAACATATCTCTGAGGTAGCACAAATATTTATATTAAGAGGATTCACTGCAACATCTGTTAGTGCTGGTATTAAAAATACACTCTAGGAAAGTTCATTGTTACCTTTAAACTTCAATGCTGATGACCACGGCCTTTATTAATTCACGTAATACAGTCTTGATTTTAAATTTCCTTGAAACGTATAAAAAAATACATTTTCATGTCAGCATACAAGGACTGAAGATGCCCATTTATCCGCATGCTAAGAAATTAGCGTCACTTCAACATAACTCTGACTTCCATCTTTTTGGAGACGGGAAAATTATTCAACTCCAATCATGCTGAATGGTTCTAACGCGCAAATATTTGAACATGTGCTCATGTCGTCGTTTTCAGAAGCCCGTGAAAAACTAATTAGTGTACTAATGCTTGTAGAATTATCCTAATAGCGGAGACAAATCGTTAATGGATGTCCTGGGACTTTCAAAAGACTGACATGAGACAGGAGGTGGGGGCTGAGGCTGAGATGTGGACGGGGCTGCTTCTCCTACATCTCCTTCTCCCTCCTCGCTTCACGGCCGCTCATCAGGAAGTCACTGCGCAGCAGTCGGTAAAAAAGGACGATGTTCATTGCAGTCATAATGACCATGCCCACACTGCCCACCGTGTAAATGAGCAGCGGGAGGAGACTGCGGTTCAGCACCAGCCATCGCGTCATCCAGGCCAGCGTGCTGATGCGGAACACCACGTAGGTGCCCAGGTTCACCATGCTGTTCAGCCGGTACACGGTGCTCTTGGCCAGGTCGGCCATGCGCAGCATCTGCCGCAGGTGCAGGAAGATGGAGTTGATCTCCACCAGCAGGGCCACCACCGCAAAGCCCACGTAGCGGAAGCTGAGAGCAGAAATCCCGAAGCAGGTGATGACCTGGAAGAAGAGCGCGGCGGGCCGGGGGGGGAAGAAGAAAGCAACAGAATCAGCTCCTCCATTTCTGCGCATTTTTGACATTACTCACTAAAAAACAACAGAATGCCAAAGGGAAGCTGGATTCGGGATAACCGCCCGGGACCGCCGACAGAAAGGCTCCCCATCGACTCAAACTGCTTACAGCACTCTATCTAAGGGAAGGGCACAGCCTGCAGACGCAAGACTAAACAAGGTGCAGGATAATCCCACGACTGCAGGCATACGGTTGATCAGGGTTTCTAAGTCACTAAACAGGAAGCTGGAACTAGAAATGTTATCATCATCATCATTGTCGTCGTCCTTGCTGGATGGCTCAGACTAAAAAAAAAACTAAGATCTGATGAGGATTCTAACACACTGTGTGGTTTCATACATCTGGTGGACAGTTGTACTTATGAAAGACATCCACTAGGTGGCAGACGATATAAATCTATCAGAGGGGGCGGGAAAAGACTAACTTTAAAGTAAACATATTTGCCTTAAATCCCGGGCTTTCATTTCTCGAAAACAGTTTAACGGCAGCCCCTTAAAAGGCAACACAAGTGAATGAGTTAAATATTAAAACGCTTCTCTGGTCACACCATACATTTACCCCAGAGCATTTCAGTTCTGGATGCAGCATGTCAGATATCTTACGGGAGAGTTTTCATGTTGATTATGGTACAAATCTCTGGCAGGTCATAGAGCGATGAAGCTGTTCCAGCGTCTCAGAAAGTACAATGTGAGGGAATCTGAGTTCAAGCATTCAGATTAACTTAAAGATGAATCACTGCACAATGAAAAGATGTTTTTAGGATGCATTGTCAGAGAAAATTAAATCACGCACAGCAGTCTAAGCCATCTCATCCCCGCAATCCAATAAGAAACCCCCCACCAACATCCAACACACTCAAACAAACCTCTGTTTGATCCACAGCCCTGCTATGACAGTTCACCTTGACCAAGACGCAGGTCATTAGCTATATTTTCATGATATAATATCTTTGAAGTCAGGGTTGTTTGGCACAGAGCCAATCAGGGTATTTCACAGAAGCCTGCGAAGTCCGATTCCTGTCATTCTGCTAATCTCTCAGCCACTCTTCTACAGCTCCAATGTGCCAGTTATGAATCTGTACGCGCATAAAAATATTTAATGACTTGATCACCATTTAAGAGAAAGGAAACATCCTTAGTCTTTGCTGACATGTAATCGGTAATAAAATAAATAAAGAGTGAACGACTGTGGATGAGAATGCGATTTCCCAGTACGAGAGAATTTCATCAGTACACGGAACCGGCTGGTGGGTCAGTGATCACACGGTTCACATGTTGGCCAGGCGCAGGACACAAGAGCAAGGAGGGTGACGTGTCAAATCACGCTACTTAAACTGGAATTAAGTACAAGGAGGACCACAAGAGGGCGCTGTACAGTGCAGTGTGCGATGGGGGGGTGGGGGGTTTGACAGACGGCTCAGGATGACAGTAAGTGTGTGGCATCATCCTGCTCACTATACACGTGCAGGACCTTATGGCATGGAGTTTGAGTGTGTGTGTGTGAGAAAGAGAGAGAAACTTTAAGACAAACACCCCACCTTGAGAGCTCAAGACTGATTATCGAAAGTATCCTGAGGAAAAACAAACTTGTCTTGGGGGTAAAAGTATGCGAAGGGGTGCATTCCACCGCCTTCTCTGCTCAAGGCATGCATGACGGAGGCGGGGGGGCCAGAGGCAGCATAACCAGTTAGAGGAGGAAGGTGCTCAGTGGCCAACCCCGAAATTCTGCTCGTGCTTCACCGTATAAGTGACTGAGAAAAACGATGAATCCAGGGCACTGATACACTCATCGGCCACCCCACTAACACAGAGGCACCGTCCAAAGGGGTGGCCGCTTCTAACCGGAACGCAGAGGACACGTATGTCTTTAACAGGGGAGCCGGTCGAAGTCCATGCATACATAAAAGGTACAAACACAAAAAAGGGACAAAGTAAATAAGTGATACGGTAAATGAGAGCACAGTCAGATGACCCCATTGGGCCAATCCAGTCTGGCTTCACAGTCACATGATAATGCACTAGGGCAGCACCTGGTAGCATGTGACAAACAGGTTCATGTAGCCTCACCCCAAAAAGCACAAAACATCTAATGTCTCAAGATATTATTTGCTGGAAAGCTATGAACTACTACTCTGAACAATGGCTACAGAACAAACACAAAAGCATAGGAAGGCAACTTCTCTGATCACATATCACAATAACCGCCAGGCAGATGTAAAAAGCTGACAGTACATAAGAAAACGAGGTTTAAAACATTTCCCAGTGATTCAGCAGCACTAAAAATGACTAATACTCATTATGTCAACGTCAAACTCTGTCTGACGAGCGAGACCCTTCACCTGACCCTCCTCAGTGCGCTAAGATGATATTTAAAACTTCAGTGCCCAATGGCAGCACTCTTAAGCAAAGCAATGGACATGAAATACTCCTGCACTACAGCCTCAGTCCCAGACCTGCTACACTCCTGGTCATCCTGACGTATGCTGACAGGTCTCAGGCGGCTGGAGCATCAAGGGCGGCCATGTGGAAAGTAAATGGCCCCCGACCCCTCACCCCGGCCAGCAGGGAATAGCCTCACTCTGCCGTCACATTGCAGGAGACGTGCATAACCTTACAGCACTCAGAAAACGCTTTTTTTCCCCTCCAACCCTGCAGCCACATCAGGCTTCCCTGAGCTGCATGGATGGATGGATGGATGGATGGACAGCAATATAACAACTAAAGATGAGAAAATAAAAGGAAACTGAGAAATGGAGGGTATGTGCATGGGGACCTGCAGGTCTTGGCTGGGTCATCACCGCCACATTAGGTGGGAAGCACATTCCACACAGCCGTGCATGCAGCAGTTTGCTGGATGGGGGCCAGCAGAGGAAAATGGGCCCCTCAGTCACAATGGAGAAGTGCTTGGGGGTGGGGCAAACAAACCCCCCCTCCCTGGAGGACGGGGTCATATCTGTGCAGGACTAAGAGAGTATAATCCACACCACAGATGTATGTATTGTACAAAACGCATGCAAACTCTGCGCCATTTAACCCATTTGAACCAAGGCTCAGGGAACAGAAGGGAAAATTAAGAGACAAATGTAATAAAACTGTCATCATACCCTCTCCGTCTCTGCAGACGTTTCAGCAGCTCTGCACCAAACCCACGCCCGAGTCAGGTTACTTCACCACTGAAATCAGGCATGCTGATGTGTGGATTACAATGAGGACGTGGATTATCTGGGTACTACAGGCGAATCTGAAAAACGGGCGCCTTTATGAAACATTTCGCAGACGCTCTCGTAAAACTACTGGCTGAGCAGAGACCTTCACATCTCCGCCCCTCCCCCATGCCCCCCCCCAGCACCCTCAATATTTCCACAAGTTCGTGCCAACTCCAGCACACAAAGAGGAGAACCGTTTTGCCGCCAGATCTGTTTCTCCAAACCAACCGTTAAAAATAATGCAGAACAATACAAAACAAGTAGCAGAATTTATATTTTAACAGCCTGCAGTAATCCAACAGAGATGAACTCTCAGAGAACCTGATTAACAAGATGGAGAATGTTCCCCAATGTTTGCTACACAGAGCAGAACTTCCTGCTTCTCAAAACACGTCTGAGGGGTTTGGGGGTGAACAGGGATCCAGCATCATTGGACAGCTTCCTGCCACTAGAACTTATTGCTAGAGGAGATGCTTCTTTGGTCTCACAGAACTACAAAGTAAGTGGATGAAAACCATGGAGATGCCTTTCCAGGGAACTTATCATAGATTAAGCCCCCCTCCCCCAACGGCCCCCATCATCTACACTTAAAGCATGCATGAATACTTCGATTCCATAGGCAGAAACAAGACTCATCAATAAGGCAAAATCCAAGACTGTCCTTGTCTGTCACCAAAGGACATTTATGTAGAAATATTTGGATATCTATAAGTATAGAAAAAAGCTTAAAAGGAGGAGGAAATTCCAGCTTCTCACATTGTCACCTAATTTTCTAGGAGACCCAACACTAAAACTCAAACAGTGGCCTGGATTTTCCCAAAGAGCAGCCTGAAGCAGCCAAGCAGGCTTTGGTGTTTCTAAACATGATAAGGAGAGCAGAGTGGATGAAGAACACTGCAGTCTCCATGGGGACGGGGACACCTCAGAAACACCTTCAGTGGGTCCTGCCCCAGCAATCCCTTGGGCCAACTCTCTCTTTATCTAGTGCATTTGCCACCTTGGATTAGTCGCAACCAAGTCCAGCGAGGCAGCAGCTGCAGGAACCTACCACCAGGTGATGGAAAACAAGCTCCCAGGACTTGCTGATCTTCTGGTTGAAGATCATGTCTAAAAGGTCATGGATGAAGTAACCTGAGAAGATGGGAAGACAAGACAAGACATCACTGTACTTTGGTCCTGGGTACCATGGTGACACCTCCAATGGTTACCAAGATGTCATTTACACAAGGCTATTTATATCGCTTTTGGAGGGTGACGATATCCAAGGAGACACGTTCCTGCAAAGGAAAGGAACCGACTGCTCCAGTCACATGAAGGGGCTTCAGGACAATAAAGTGTGACACGCAGAAACACACGACGATTACCAACGATCAGCTAACCCCCATGTTCTGCATGGTGCTTCCACAACCTGCCAATCATACTGAGCCTTGTATGATCCCTGGTTGTAGCCTTGCAGAGTCCCTCTATGCGTGGAACTTAAATTAAATTTAGGCCACATGAAGTTCGACTGTGATTTGATCGGTAACTGACTACCTGAGTTCTGTACTCAGTTTGGTCACGATACTGAGGTACAGTGAAATTATTTAGTCAGTTTTTCAGGAGCTTTGAAATGCTAGGAGAAGCAGTATGTAGATGAGAGTTGCATTTAGTCAATTAAAGGCTTTGTTGAATTAAAAAAATATAACCAACCAGAATGTCCTTATACTACAGGTCGCACAATCCTGACGGGGACCCCGCAGATCTACTTCATCTTTGCCACATCCTCCCTCTCAAACCCTCAAATACTGACTGAAAACACCGAACAAAAACCAAAGCATTTCTCTCTGCTCCCCTGCGAAGAAGCACTATTGGTGAAACCGAGGAGTGTGATTCAAATGTTCCGGAGGAAAACAGGCACTCGAGTTTGGCTTTGTGCAGCAAAGTAGTGCAGCGGAAGTGCGGGAGGCCCATGGCCTGAAACCATCATCTACTAAAAGAAAGTCGTGGCTTATTTTTCCTGAGGGCTGGTGAGGGGCTCGATGTGCAAGGATGCGGAAGGTTCCCTTCAGACAGTTTCGGTCTCTCGGTTAAGTATTAAGATCCTAGCAAAGTGCTGTTATTCGCAGCACTAAAGAAACTGCACTCTCTTTCAAGCAGTTAAAGCGCCGCGCTGACCGTTCTATCAATTATTTGTATGAACATTACATGAGCAAAAGTACTGGGACACGCCGCTTCATCACTGAACTCCAGTGTTTCATTCAGACCCATTGCCACAGGTGTATAAAATCAAGCACACAGCCATACAGTAAAGTTTACAAACATTTGTGAAAGAATGTGTCATTCTGAAGAGCTCAGTGAATTTGAGCGTAGTGCTGTAATAGGACGCTACCTCTGCAATAAGTCAGTTTGTGAAATTTCTTCCCTACTAGATATTAAACAGTGAGTGCAGTAAGGGGTTTATTGCAAAGTGGAAGCAGTTAGGAGCAGGAGAAACTCAGCCATAGAGCGGCAGTGAGAGAGCCGGGTCACAATAACTGCAGAGTTCCAAACTTCCTCTGGCATTAACCTCAGTGCAAAATCGGTACTGGGACCTTCATGGAATGGGCTTCCATGGCCGAGCAGCTGCATGCAAGCCTCACATCACCAAACACAATGCCAAGCGTCAGATAGAGTGGTAAAGTACGCCGCCACTGGACTCTGGAGCACTGGAAAGGTGTTCTGTGGAATGATGAATCATGTTTCTCCGTCTGACAGTCTGATGAATGAGTCTGGGTTTGGCAGTGGCCAGGAGAACTTTACCTGCCTGACTGCATTGTCTCAACTGTAAAGTTTGGTGGAGGAGGGATAATGGTATGTGGTTGTTTTTCAGGGGTTGGGCTTGGCCACATAGTTCCAATGAAGGGAACTCTTGATGTTTAGGCATATGAAGACAATTTGGAAAATTCTGTGGGAACAGTCTGGGGAAGGTCCCTCTGCTCCATTATGACTGTGCCCCAGTGCACAAAGCAAGGTCCATAAAGACATGGTTGGGTGACATTTTGGACAATTCTATGCTTCTAATTTTGTGTGAGTTTGGTGTGGAAGAACTTGACTGGCTCACAGAGCCCTGACCTCAACCCCATCGAATACCTTTGGGGTGAACTAGAACGGAGATTGTGGGCCAGGCCTTCATGTCCAACATCAGTGCCTGACCTCCCAAATGCTCTTCCGGATGAATGGGCAAAATTCCCACTAACACATCTTGTGGAAAGCCTCCCCAGAAGAGTGGCAGCTGTTATAGATGCAAAGGGGGAACCAGCTCCATATTAAAGCCTATGGATTTAGAATGGGATGCCATAAAATTTCCTGTAGATGTAATGGCCAGGTGTCCCAACAGCTTTGCCCATGTAGTGTATGTGGTTGATACGGAAGTCTTTTTTGATATTTTGAAGAATACTTGATGTAATAATAAAATCCAAAAATCTCTGAAAATGGAAACTCTTATTCGGAGTGCAGATGAATTTACTGGTGTTAACACCAAGGAAGTAGGGGAAATAGCCCGTTTAGAATAGCGACGTCGTTCTTGAGGGGTCACATGACCTGCGGGGTTCAATCCCGTGCCTGGGACGAAGCCATAAAGCTCTCCTTTCATGCATGGGCTCCAGCTGACAGCTTGGACAGCGTGGAGCAGGGTTCAGTCGGGAATGCCAGAAACCTCTGGAATTCAGTAGGTCCTGCCGCATAAGAAGCTCATTATCTTTGGCGCGATACAACCATTTAATGGGAGTAGTGTGGTTATCAACCCGGTCCCCATGACGCACAACCCCTCCCACAAGTTCTCCCGTGGTTCCCCGAGTCGGCGGGCCTGGGTGCGTTTTGTAAAAGCTTTACGCTTTACGTGTCTGGACCCATTCGGTTGCACAGTAACATGTGCTTAATGTACTTACTATACTAACCCAACTATACTATTTTTTTCTAATATTTGACTGATATTTGTGGTGTGCAGTGCACTTATTGTCAGTTAATGGCTTTCTAATTAATCAGAGAGCACCCAGCCTTCTCCGTGATTTATTATCATTTTGCAACACAACGAAATTACTTTTATGATAACCCCAAAGATACATTAATACACAATAAGTACAAAATCTAAATACAAAATAATCGTACATAATATGTTCAGAAATATTCGCAAAGATACCATACAATGTTAACTGTTCAAATAACCGGAACAGATTATCGTTGCATCAGTACAGATTTATGCTGACAGACTTCAGACGGACAGGTGAGGGAACTCACCAAGTAACGGTGTTATCGCGACCCTGAAGGAGACACGTGGATGGGTGGATTTATGGATGGATAGATATTTGCAAGGGATCGAAAGATCTTTAAAATATTCCGCACCAATTTACTGACCTAAAGTCGGACACTTACCAATTGATACGCACACCAAGGCGCGCGAGAAGGCCGAATGAGTATCTATCAGGTCTTCCGCCATTTCAGGGTGCAAGTAGAAACTACACAAAAAACATACATAGATGAGTGAAAAACAGATCCCAGGTGTGGCAGTATGTCAATCTGAAAAAAATCGGGTTAAAACTGAAACATACCTAACCGTGTAACAATGCACTGTCAGTATTAGTCTATTAAAAAACGTCGGGTTTGACCTATTAATGCAATACTGTATACCGGCGAATTAAACACTAGAAGCTATTTTATCCAGGCCACAGATTGTTCAAAAATAAAACCTGCAACGTACTGTATATGAACTTTAATCCCGTGTTTTTCCCCAACACACATTTCTGTGTAAAGGAACCACAAACAAATCAAGTAAATCCATAACGTAATTGGTACAGAGTAGTATTATACTGTACTCACCAAAAAATAGCCCAAACCCCTGTTAGAAGGCTGTGGACGAAAGATGTTGTTATGTTTCTCCATTTCCACGTATTCCTGCAGGCAGATCCTGGAGCGGGGAGTCTGTCCAGGCTGCTGTTTATGAGCTTGAAGAGAAACGCGGATCCCCCTATGGTGGGAATGATGACTGGGTTCAGCTCCATGTCCCCGGGCTCTCACTTCTCGGGGTTCCTCCTGCTACTTGTAAGGCTCAGATTCCCGCTCTCCAAACTTTGCTCTTTTTTGAAGTTTTATCTAGTTAAAAACGGCATCTCGTGCTTAATAATGTTTATTGTTGCTTCTGATCGGTAGTAGGAGTACGGTTACAGTCCAAAGAGAATTAGCTGTTTGTTAACTGCAATGAAACGTATTGTTTTGGTCTAAACGGAAAAGCGTTAGATATAAAAATCAAATGAAGTGTTCTTATTTGGGACCTGCAGCAAATTAAGTTGTCTGTAACCTCCTGCCCCCCCCCCAAAAAAAAATATAAAAAATTTTGCGAACGCGAGTATCACAGACACGTGCGCTGCTGCCGAGATGCTGCGCTTGTGAGACATGCAGCTGAGTATTATAAAAGCTACTCGTGGATTGTGTAACTTTCAGGCAGTCTTTCTTGCAACCACCAAAATCACTGCCCTGCTACGGGAGGGGCGCAGTTTTTGGTTTTCGAGGCGGTGTGATTTTTTTTCATGGTGAATACCCCGCCCATATTGACATTTCACGCGAACTGTGGGAATCGTAGTTCTGCTCTCTCTCGCTCTCTCTCTATCTATCTATCTAAACATCCATCCATCCATCCATCAAATTTCACCGTTACCACATATTTGCCACCTTTCATGGATATTGCTTCCCATAGTTGTTACACTTATATCGTCCAGTCTTGCACTGTTTTGCAACGAATTTAGTAATCGAATGAAACTGAACATGGCACATGGCAAGTAAAGATTTGACAATTGCGAACAAGTCAGTGAATGTTTTTTTTATTGTCATTGCATAAGGTACAACAAAATTAGGAGACTATCCTTGTTGGTTGCAAAAAATGACCGAATAAGAGAATTGTACATAGACGAAGGACATAAAATACAGAAGAAAAAAAATAGATTACTAGAATATAAAATGAACAGAATATAAAGACATCGGTTAAATGAGGCTGATTTAAGAATGACTTCTCTTAGCAGGATTGCTAACCTTGATTCGGTTAGTCTGAGAGTAACCTGTTCGGGTATTATCTAGGGCAAAAGTGCCACCAAGCGGTCAATCGGCATGATTATATGACGCTAAAAGTTTTGCAATTGCAGGGCTCTCAAGTTTCAACAGCAGTTTGGAGTGAGATTACACCTGTTAGGGGCGCAGCCTGTGTCACTCCTCACTACCGCATTCATCGGATCTTGCTCTGCCATTTCAACCTTGCCTGCGCTCCGTGTAATAACGTGCTTGCAGCGGGATCACATGAAACTGATTTTGAATTTTACTATGAGACAATAAATGATATATTCTGATTGGCTGGTAGGTAGCTATTAACTCTGTACAATTCAGGACAGCTTTCAACTCGGCGGAAAGCTCCACTCTGTATGGCCGCGCCTGGCGTTTTAATTCCCTATACCGGGACACCTAGGGGGGCGTTACCTCTCAGCGAGAGAAACCCAACGTGTAGCGTGCAAGCATGAGAACTGACTGAAATGGGTGTTTCTCACGGTCAATGCGTGAAACTTGAGACTGCAATTAGCATGTTTGCTTGTGTTTGGGACCATATCCGAATTCGGCATAAGGAGCCCACAGATAGTGTTGGCCTTACCAACTACTCTCTCCCCAGTAGGCCTACTGGTGTACTATACTGGGAAACTAAAATGTTCCCAAACCGCCGATTAGCACTGCAACCAGCAATGGCAGGAAGCAGCTCACAGCAGAATTAGAATGTTTTCCATAGTGAACTTGGATTCCGCTCGTGTCAATAAATGTAGCCCTATTGATTCGTTTTATTGTGTCTACCAACCTAAAGCGGTAACACCTAACTGTACAAGACAAATTCGTGTACTGTTACAGCCGTAGTTTATATATATATAAACTTAAATGATCATTCATTTAATGAATACCTTTATTAAGTTCTAGTTATGTAATCGAGTGGTCTACATATATTGAAATGTATGTGTATATAATAATAGCAGTGTTGTATGAATGTTAAACAATGAAGAACATTACGTAGTAGCGGTAACTGGGGAGACCGGTTCCCATGTGAGCGTCTTCCTGTATTTTCATCTACCGGCAGTCTGGGGACAGATCCAGAGCAGAACGGGCTTCTTCTTTAAAAGCGTTTAGTGTCGTTTTTTCTGAAAGTCTAAGACAGAATCCCTTCGTGCACTTGTTACAGCTGGGATGACTGCAAAACAAACACGTAAGTAGATAATACGTCGTTCTCAGAAGTCCGTTACTGAGTTGATTTGGTGAGCGGTAATACACAATTAAACAATTATAGTCACGCGACACCTTTTAAAAATACTGTAATGTATAGCAGAGCGAGGTATCGCAGCGTAGGCGAAATGCAAGGCTTTTCATTGAGCCCTTAAAAGCACTAAGGCAGTGCCAAGCAATACATGCCGGGATACACAAGGAGGTCTGACGCTGGACTATAAGGCACACATATGGTGGGTATTTTATACAATGGCTGCAGACACATGAGGATCGGACAGGGTTTACACAAGACACAAGCGAAGGCACACATGACAATCAGGAACACAACAAGTATTATCAATAGCACAAACAAGGGCTATTTACAGAAATTTGCTAGTGTGCGCAGCGCATTTGCTGGGCTCCATTAAGTTATATTGCTGGTGCTACATTGCCCATCACTCAGGTTGACCATCCCAGCAAACACCACAGTCATCCGCCATATCCTCCAACAAGTCACCAAGGACTTGAGGCAACCGCCAGTGCTCCCTCTCCAGGGACAGGGGATGTGCTGAGCAGCCAGGAACCGCTGGCAGGACCAGCCTGCTAGCAGGCACTGGGCAGCCAGCAGGCTTTGGTGGTGCCCTGGGCTTCAGCCCTTCTTCTTAGTGGGGACCAGTTGCTGACCACCAGGCTATTTCCTCTGCTGCTCCGCAACTGTGGTAGCGTCGTGCAGCCACTCCCGCCTTGCCAGCTGCCCCTGCAGCTTCTCCTGGCTGCGGCGCACCTGCTTCAGGCACTCCTGCAGCCGCTGCTGGACCTGCTCCCATTGCCTTGCCAGCTTGCTGCGCTCCTGGGCCAGCTGCGCCTCCAAAATGCGACATGCCTCTTTGCAGCCGAGTAATGCCGCCTCTTCTGCCTCGGCCTGAAGCTTCTGGCGGTGACGCTCACACTACCAGCTGGCCAGTTCTTCACGCAGCCACCACTGGTCCTGCTGACTCTGTGGCACTCCTGAGCGAACCAAGCCTGAACCGTGTGGCACGCCTCCTCGCAACGTGCGAGCTGAGAGCCTTCTCTGGCTGGTGAGCTGGCAGAGCCTTCACAAGCTCCTGCCTTCCCAGGTCGCCGACAACGTCTCGGACAGAGAGCCGATAAGATGACTGGAGCAACTTGAGGATGTGTTACACAGATCTGGGGCTTTTTGGACCGACGGGACGTCGCCTCCCCCCCTCCATCGTCCCTGTTTGTCTGTTGGTGGTTCTGTAGTGGCCTTCGTGGCAATAGGGTGTCCAGTGCCCTTTCTCTCCGCTGTACCAACTTCTTGTCCTGAGCCATCCTCACTGGAGGATACCCGCTGCTTCTCCATTGCTGCCGATTCACTGCTGCATGCTGGTCCACCAAGCAAGACTGGGTTGCCAGAAGCAGAGTGCAGGGAGTCCACTCCAATGCCGCTAGTGGGGCCGGTACTGGCATCCTACTTCTGATACCCAACCGAGACATCGCTGCGGCAGCAGGAAGCAAGGAGGCTTCCTCTAAAGAGAAAAAAGCCCCTTTTATTAAGCCCTTAAAAGCACCACCACAGGCAACAACTGTGAGGCACACATTCAGAATCAGACGGTTTGCCGCTCACATTTCAGGGTAGCCTCTGCACACACATTTACATGTATGTAAGACTTTTATTACCTTGTAAATAGTTTAACGCTTTTGATGTAGCTAATTTTAGGTTTATAATGGAATGAGAGATTTACTGTCACATTTCTTGCACGAGTGTGAGAGTCTGAAAGTCAGATGCGTGAAAGATGGCAACTCTGATTCAACTGCGATTAAACTGGATTTTCCTGTGTAGACATGGGCATTTCGGAGCCAGAGGGAGTTCCGGATGAGGAAGTGGTGACAGCGGAGGTGTGCAGTGAGTCTGACATACAGGAGGGACAGTAAGATTCACATCGTCGCCTGCTTTCTTCTTTACAGTTAATTGATATTTAACCCCACCAGATTAGGGCTCCTATCAGTGGAATGCCTGAATATTATACTGGTGTAATTCCTGCTACGTGAACAGTTACGGCCCTTTGCAGATAGGTGTCCTTCACTGCCTGCTGGAACAATCCAAGGGTATTGCAGAAATGTTCAGACTACACATTTCTATACCTGGAAAACCAGATGAGCAATTCGCCTCAAATCTGAGCATAATGATAATCCGTGTTATTCCTCCTCCGGCTCTGCTCAGGCTGAAGCAAAGTCGCCCCATTCATGTATTTCAACAGGGTGATGGAGGTGCAGGTGTGCGGTCAGAAGGTCCTGTTGGTGCGTAGCGGAGGGGCACTCAGCGCTCTGGGGAGCCGCTGCACGCACTACGGAGCTCCTCTCAGCACAGGTGAGCGCATGTCTCTCATGCTAGGAAGCATGACACCCAAAATCCCACTGTCAGCCGTCTGCGTGCGTATCAGGTAGATGTCAGAGGCTGCGCCATGAAAGGAAGGTCATTGTTCCATATCTGAACCTGCATCTGAAGCAGGTTTTTCTCCTTGAGCTTTTGCTGTGGAGTAGGACTGGTCTTGAGCTGTCTTTGGCGACAGGGGTGCTGTCTGGGGGCCGGCTGCGATGCCCCTGGCACGGAGCGTGCTTTGACGTCCAAACCGGGGATATAGAGGAATATCCTGGCCTGGACTGCTTACCTCTTCACAAGGTAGCTCTTTGCAGTCTGCCCGGAGGGATAGAACCTTTATTCGTAACTGAGGATCACATTAATACAGTACATCTTTACTAGTAACGCTTTTTTGTTTTTGTAGGTAACTGTTGAGAACAATAAAGTGTTTGTGCAAGCAAAGGTCAAGGTCAGTTTCTGTGATTAGGCATGTTTTTCCCCTTGAAGCTTTAATTTATGAACATAAATTTGTACATGTATATATCTGTATGTGTCCATCTGCATCAAACACCTCACTACTGTTCCCCCATAGGCTCTGAAGCAGACCAAAAGGGTGAAGGAGATGCACTTCCAAGACCCAGGGGTCACCCACACAGTGCTGCTGATAGGAGGAGGTGAGGAGGGGCAACACGGCTCAGGAAAGCGGCAGGCTTTGCAGCGTAGTACAGGCCTCTGTCCTAGACGTGACAAAGACTGAATACTGATATTTAGTTTTTTTTGTTATTACAGGACCTGCTGCTTTGGTTTGTGCTGAGACTCTTCGACAGGAGAAATATGGGGGCCGAATTGTCATGGTTACCAAGGACGACCTGCCACCATATGACAGGACCAAGTTGAGCAAGGTGCAGTGTGGGAAACGGAACTGCGGCGTGTGTGTCAGTCATTCTCAGTTGGTGCAATCAGAAAGATGCCAAACGCATGTAATTATAGGTACCCAGTTACAAACCGTACGTTATGCCATAAAAGAGCACAGCTGGTGTAATTCGAACCATTTTATTCCAAGTTTTAGATAACGGGCCTTTTTTATGGGGAGTTTTTCACCGGCTTTATCTCAGGTGTCTTGAAGATGCATTGGAGTCAGATTTTCCTCTTCCACGTCCCTAAAACCAGGTCATGAATGTGGAAGACGCCACTATCATCCTCCGACAAGTGGAGTTTCTCCACCAGTATGGCATCGAGGTCTGGCTGAAAAAGGAGGTAGGCAGGTGCTAGAGTGAAATAGTCTGCAGTATTTATGAGAATAGCTGATGAGACGGGAGGAAACCTTATCTCCTTTGTAATTCATGCTTGAAAAATATTTGGCAACCGCCTGACTGGTGTTGATTTATTACCCGATGTTAACGGGGATAATTTGTCTATGGCCAGTCAGAGGAAGTGATATGGGCTGAAATGTCTGTTCTATTTAGGTCAAGTCTGTTGATGCAGCAGCAAAGACTGTGACTTTGGATGACGGATCTGTTCATCGCTATGACCAGTTGCTAATTGCCACAGGCTGCAGGTCAGTGTGGGTGTTTAGAGACTCATCGTCACTTTAATGTGCTGTTGTTGATTTTTGGGGAGCACATCTTTTAAGGAAGTCCCAAAATTTTGGCTTTCTACCTAATTTAAGAATCATTTAGATGCTGCACTCCAGATTTCACTTAAGAAAAATTATAGTCTTGCATGCAGGTTGCTGAAATGTGCTTTTGGTAAGGAAACTGACTTCCTGAACTCGACCCCCCCCCCCCTCCGCCCCCCTTCCAAATGCCACATGCCTAGGCCCAGACTCCTGAACTGTCCGGGTGCTGACTTACAGAATGTCAGAACGCTGCGGAATCCAAATGATGCCAGAGAGATCCACCATGCCAGTGTCAACCGCCATGCTGTCATTGTTGGTGCCTCCTTCATAGGTGGGGGCCCCCCCCCCCGGGGGGGGGGGGGGGGCGGGGGGGGGGACAGCCCACCCAGCAGCAGGAAAATACGAGCATTACTTGAATGTTTCTAGTCTTAATATTTTATTGATTTTTCTGGTATCTGAGTCTGTCTTAAGCCCGTTGCTTTCCTGTGAAGGTTCAGCCATCCTTCCAGATCTCCCAACGCCTTTTGTGTCAGCGCAGTATCTGTAAATCTTCTTTCTAGGCATGGAAGTGGCATCCTACCTGGCAGACATGGCTGCCAGCGTGGCGCTGATCGGCAGCAGCAGGCTCCCGTATGAAAGGACACTCGGGCCTGAGGTTGGGAAGGTCACCATGCAGGTTAGCAACGACCTTGACCGTTTCCATAGCAATACCTTCTTTCTTAAAACTTCCGGCCACAGTCCTGATAAATGTGTAGATACCGTGTTTCTGTCCACGTGTTGCAGATGCTGGCAGAGAAGAGCGTGAGGTTCTACATGAGTGACCATGTGACAGAGCTCAGAGGACAGAATGGAACGGTGAATCAACCCCAATGAGTTTCAGCCACAACTACTTTAGTTTAGATTTTTCAGTCTAGAATTTTTTGTGTCACACTGTTGTAGGTACTTTACCTGGATTATTTCAATAACATATTCAGCTGTATGAATGGGTACAGATGATAAGTTGCTTTAGATAAAAATGTAAAGTAAAATCACAGCTTTGGATCCCAAACTGCCATTTCTGTAGGTCAGTGAGGTCGTGCTGAAGAGTGGTGTGGTCCTGCCAGCCAGCATCGTGGTCGTGGGTATAGGTATGTAAGAGCCTTTCTCTGCTTCCTAGCAGAATCCATGTAATGTGCTTCATACCTACAGTGGCTGTCGACTTACGATCTATGCAATTTAGGACTGATGGACTTTACGACCGTTTGAGACTGCAAATATGTGACCACGACTGCACCGCGTCTGGTAGCATGAGTGCATGACAACTTCTGCCCCAACTGCTGGCAGCAATGAAACTAAGAAAATGGTGATGGAAAAAGTAAAAACCCCCAAACAATTTCAAGATGATGTAATTTTATTGTACAGTATACTATACATGATAATTTTTGTATCTAAAATTGAAGTGCCGACTTACAACCAGCCAGTCAGAACCAATTGCGGTCGTAAGTCGACGATAGCTGGTACTGTGGGATTTGCTCAGCTTTGTAACTGAAGTGTACATGTTAGATATTTTTCTGTTTTTATTGTATTGAAGGTGTCACCCCCAACTCTGAATTTCTGGAGGGAAGCTCCGTGGAGATGGACTCCAAGGGAGCAGTGATTGTAGACAGGGTAACGGTGGCTCTCGGGCCGCGGGAGTGCAGTCGGTCTGTGTGTTATCGCTGTGGGCTGGTCGGGGCATGTTCCTCACCGCTGTAACGCTGTACAGACTCGGCCAATCCCGTCAGGAGAGAGAGCACGAAACTCCTCATGGTTCTTTTTGTGCATTACAAATGCCACCTGCAGAAACGCTGTATGATGGTATCAATGTTTCTTCATTCAGTTCATGAAGACCAACGTCCCAGATATCTTCGGTGCTGGGGACGTCACTGCTTTTCCCTTGGCTGGCCAGGACACCCAGCGAGTCAGCCTTGGGCACTGGCAGTTTGCACAGGCTCAGGGTGAGTGTTGTCCAGTCTGGTCCTGCTATGCTCGTCTCACCATGGTGGACATAGAGGCTGAGGTCCTCTGCTTCTTCAGGAAGGGTGGCTGCCTTCAGCATGCTGGACCGGCCCCTGGAGATGAGCTCTGTTCCTTTCTTCTGGACGGTCTTGTCAAAGAGGAGCATCCGATACGTCGGTAAATTTTTCAGTGGCTGCCGTGGTCAGCTAGTGAAATTATTACCCTGCAACTGCATTGGTACCTATGAGATCATGCACCTTCTGACAAATGTCCAGAACGGTGTAATGAGTTTTATAATAATAGTTATTTTCATAGGCCATGGCGAAGGACATACCGAAGTTGTCCTAAAGGGGAATATGGAGGAACTGAAGTTTCTTGCATTTTATATAAAGTAAACTTCAGTGTGAAACGTTTTAAAGTCACAATTTAAAGCCATTACGATGGCCATGTTTAACATCACTAACCCCAACCCCCCTCATTTTTCAATGTTCTTTAATAGGGCCGATGATGTGGTCGCTGCAGCCAGCTTGAACTTTGACCCTGCCATCTCTCAGTTGGCTGAAAGGATGCAGGCGGGGAAGAGGACTACCAGGGCACAAGCCGCGTGAGTGTGCCGTCTGCTAAGCTTAACGCCTGTGCGATTTTGAGGCTCATCGTGTGCAACAGGAACCGGTATCTCCAGGTGCTACTCAGTGCTCCTCAAATAACTACGATGTGCTAAATATGAAGACCTACAGCCAACAAACCTTTAGGAAAAGTGCTTTTCTACTCTCTGTGTAAAGCCACTGAATGTGTTCATTGACATAGCGTAAGTCAGAACCGGTTTTGTGACGTAAGATGCTGATAAACCAGGAATGTTTGCATCATATACTAATGCATTTTGATTTTTCTTTAAAGATCTGAAGACTTGAGCTGGCTGAAGCTGCTGTGACTCCCCCCATGCTGTGACTCCCCACGGAGTCCTTGCTGATGGCTGTTGGGTGTCTTGCTCTTTTCAGATCACGTAACTACATTACTTAAAAAGACCTAAATCCCGTCACTTCTGTTTTTTTCTCTCCTAAGGTGAAGGCTGTCCTTTTGTTTTCATTAATTGTCTCCAATATATTTTCAAATTATTGATTATCATTGCAGATAATTCATGCACATTTAAGCATCACTTTCCAAGCTGTGTATTAAAAAACTGTGATACATGTGGTATATTATACATGGACTTTAAAGTACACTTCCTCTTACTTCTGTCATTTACTGCCTTTAGCAAAGATCACAAAGTACCCAATATCATACAAGTGAAAGGGTGTAATAGTCTATCAAAGAAAAATAAATATAAAATAAATTCAATACATTGCAGTTTTTTAAGACACACTTTCAACCTGAAACGAATGTGTACTGACCCACCTAACAGCACACTGGCTTTTCAGCTGTTGTTGCTGTGATATACTTTTTCATCGTGTTTTCATACTAATGTGAGATGTGTACAGTTTTTCTCAATGTCTTTGTCCCATTTCATCAAACATGCTTAACACGCTCACATCTATACTGCAGAGCTGTCTCTTTCAGTTATATCAATAATCTCGTGATCTGATGGTGCTTCAAGTAATAGTTTACATATAAAACGATATATACATTACAAATCGGGCAAAGCAGGAATCAACAAACCATCCCAGGGTGTACATTCAGTCACACACAGATAGTTTAGGCACTCCAGTTCACTTAAGTTGCATGGTTTTGGACAGTGGAAGGATCCGCTGAAAAGCCACAAACACACGATGTGAACATGCAGACTGCACACACACAAAACGGGGGTGTGCTGTCAGCATGCCATTTCATGCACACGCAATTGTCACATTGCAAGGACCGCAATAGTCTGCCGGGTTCAAACCATCAGTCAGAAGCACTAAAACATTTTTACTCAGTCACAGAAAGCAAAACTTAGCAAGCGTCTGCAATTTTAATGACTCCTCTTCAACATGTTTATGTCCTTTTCAGCATGTATATGTTACGAAGACTGTTTATCGTCGTGGCTTTTGCATGCATCATAACCATTCCTGCCTTTGCTCTTGGGCTCACTCATAGACAATCACCTAACCAACCAAGTTTAACCACAACACCTCTACCTGTATTGGTGTACAAAGGCAAAACACTAACTTCATATTTCATCAAAATTAAGTAATGAGCAAAATAGGGTCTCTTGGAGTCTTTTATCTCATGATAAATATCTTAGTTCAGCTATGCTTGCTTTGGAAGGAAACAATTTGCGAAAATTACAGTGACTACAAAGTTCATAATAAAACCAAAGCAAAATACCCTTATCAAACCAAAACGATTTGACATTGTCAGAATGTCAGTGTAAGTATACAGTCTGCTGTAAGCTCCTGGACGCCACAATTCTAAATGGCAGCCATTTCCCACTTTCTCACTCGTCACCAGCAGATCGTTTATATGAACTGATTAATATCAAGACACAGTACAAGACCAAACAAAACTGGCAAAAAATGACAAGAAAATCATTAACTCTGGGAACCAAAAATACAACAATGCCATATCACTGCAATTTATGGAATATATTCTTGAATTATTCGGAAAATCTTGTATGTGGTGGCCTATGAGAGTATCATTTAGATACATTGTTTTGGGCGTAAAAAAAAAAATCACTGAGAAACTGCATAATCAATTTTGATCAACAAGACTTGACTGATAATTATGCCAAATGAACTGTATATGACCACCTGCATAAATGTACTGAAATATTTAGGAACCAATGAGAACTTTTGTTTTGCTGTACACAAGTAACTTCATGGTGTGGGGAATGCACTCTGTAATTTGCGAATGTTAATTGTCATTTGAGAAATGTGCCAAAGGCACTCTTGTTTTGACATAAACCACAATGCGGAATACATTTAATGGAAAATATTTATTTAAAAAAATGACTTTCATAGATAGGTTAACATGTTAGTTGATAAACATCTTGAACAAAATATCATATACATAACTACCGTAACGACCTTAAAACAAGTGTCGGTGACGTCACGTCACACGTGATGGTCCGCCCATATCCCAGAACCCCTTGTTTTCGGAAGTTTATCACGAGATTCTCCTCGTCCTGTCCGATGTCGATTGTAGCTGTAGTTGCCGTGTAGAATGTCAGTGATGGAGGATGAAGAGCTGGAATTTGCAGATGATTTGGATGCGATTCTGCATCTTACGCCCGAGGTGCAGCAGGCCATCGAACAGGTATTTGCCTATGTCGTGGTCGTAAGCATGTATCCGGGCGAATTCCCATGGGTGTGTGATTGTGTTTTTCTAGTTTGCTAGCGTAAGGCAGGTGTTCGGGCATGGCTTCTGCCTGACAGGTAAATATTCTTTTCAGGCGCCTCGTTTCTCGCTGTGGACGTAAGCGAGTATACATACGTGTACATTATTGAAGCTGTAGAATTAATGTAATCTTGTCTTGTAAAATGTGTTTTGTATATGCGATAGTATGACGTTCGTGGAATTCACCAGCACTCACTGTGAATCTCTTATGATCCTCGTACTCTTGCACTTTGAATGCATTCTGATCCACGCAAGGTGTCCCACGGCGGGTGTTCCGCTGTGGCATGAATGCAGTGTTTCTCGGGTTCTGCACTTGCTGCGTAGTCATTGTGGTCGTTTTCTTATTCCGTTGATAAACGTCGATCCGGGTTTTACACTTTATTGACATCCCAGTCTGAAGTGTGTTTTGATTGTGGTCGGAGGCTGTCTGGAGGCTTCACAATACTCAGAATCAGGACGTGAATGTCTATGAATGTAGCTATAAGTGACGCTTTATTTCGTAGGTTTTCCCTAGTCAGGATCCATTGGACAGAGCAGATTTCAATGCTGTGGAATACATCAACACCCTTTTCCCCACGGAACAGGTAGGCTATCTGCACCGAGGAACTGTTAAGCAAAATTGACCATTTTTAAAGAAATAAAAATTGCCAGGAAATCACTAATTTAGTGTATTCGCATCTTTGCTGTCAGTTTCTTTTTTGTTTTGGGTGGAATGCAGTAAATGATATACTGTTTACTTTAAACTTTTAGATATAATATTTTTGAGATTCTACGCCTCTTTGCTGGGTGTATGTATATCTTAACGTTTAATTTACTATGTCCACTAGAGGGTGGTATTTTACTTCATACGACACACGTGGCGCCTTATCTTGCACTTTGATTATGAACTAAATACAAACTTAAATATAAACTAATCAAATATTTTTCGATTTTTTTGGTCAGTCTCTAGCCAACATTGATGACGTGGTGAACAAGATTCGTTTGAAAATTAGGTGAGTGTTTTGAATCGAGCCCATGATGATGTTGATGATGATGTAGTGAGGTAATGAGCTGTGTCTCAGGCGCCTGGATGACAACATCCGGACTGTGGTGAGGGGTCAAACGAACGTGGGACAGGATGGCAGGCAGGTGAGTGGTCCATCCCCCTTCCTCTGCTTTCACTCCATTACAAACCCTTTCTGGGCTTCTGATAAGTCGCCGCCCTACTGGTTTGTGACATGCATTGCATGTTTGCCTTTGGTCTTGCTGTTACCTGCTTGCAGGTCTTGTTGTGGCTTGACAGGGGTGTACACTTGCCCTAGTTCCTGGGTTTTCCTGGCAAGCTCCAGCAACAAGCCGTCTGGAGACCTCACAACCAGCGCGGTTCTCCGTTCTCCACGTTCCCCCTATCGTCGTGGGAAAAGGGCCGAATGAGTCAGACTTGCCCAGACGATTAAATCCTGTCCTCCAGGAAAAAAACAGGGATTATTCCCCCCTGTCATGCCGTAATTCCATTTCGAGTTGTGGTTTTAGATGGGCCTGCTGTGCCGCTGCTTTCTGGAATATTCTGGAACCATTGATTGAACACAGATCTGCTCTCCACCGTGGCAGCACGGTTCGGTGAAACTGGAGATTCTACTAGTGCCAGGCAGTGGGCTCAGGTTCCTGTCTTGCCCGCCAGATCGTGAGGGTCTCCTGCGGGAGAACTCGAGGGGCAGAATGCGAGGGGCTTCCATGGCAGAATGCGAGGGGCTCCCAAGGAGCTCCTGCAGAGGAATGCCAGGGGCAGAATGCGAGGAGTGGAACATGAGGGGTTTCCACAGTAGTACGCAAGGGGCTCCTGTGACAGAACACCAGCGGCTTCTACGGCAAAATGTGGGTGTCAACGGGACAGCTGCTGGCATGACTTGGGGTGGATTCTGGACGTGTTTTCAGCACCTCTGCTCACCCTGCGCTAAGTAGCAGTGTGCTGAACTGCTGTAAATAGGGTCAAGGAAGATGAGTGTCGTCCCAAATAGGGCGACCAGGGCAGACTACAGGAAGTACGCTTCAGCAAGAGGCGTTTATTTTGGTGTCGGCCTCATTGTAGGGATGTGCAGTGAAGCAGGCTCAGCAGCTGATTGGACGGAAGAGTCTGATGCTAAATGAGGGGTAACATTTGCCACGATCCTTCCCGGCTGCTCGGGACCAAATGGAGACCAGGACTCCGAATAAGCTGGACAGAAACATCAGTGTTTCATCTAAATGCAGGAAATGTTTTAGCTGCTTCTCGGGTTTCTGTCTTTTTCTTCATCCCTCGTTGTCTTTGAAATCGATCTGCTTTTCCACACCACAATGGCGGGGGGGTGCATTCTCAGTTCTAGGCGAGGGAATTGAGCGCCCCCTTGTGGAGACGTCAGCTCAGTTCTCTGTATTAACGTCGGCGTGGCTTTTTTAACGCTGTTAGCTTTTAGAGTTTTAGTGCAGGTTGTTTTAATGATGCTCCTGTCAGATGCTGATACCTCAACTTGGTCTGAATGGCTCTGATCTAATTCTAATCCAGGGGTGGGCAATCTTATCCGCAAAGGGCTGGTGTGTGTGCTGGTTTTTGGGGTAACCTTTAGGTCAGCTGTTCAAACCCAGGTGTGAGGACTCTTCAGCCAATCAG
>JAODJX010000130.1:530834-549179 GCA_026776945.1 Isichthys henryi | reverse complement strand
CCCCCCCCATTCCCCGTCCTGTGATCTACCCCCCCCCGCCACACACCCCCGGCCACCCGGGGGGGGGGGGGTCAGGGCTGCCCAGCATGCAGGCTTGTGGCTCCCCGGACTTGATAGTGGACCTCTGGCATAGCTGAACCAGGTTTCAGCAGCGTATCCTGAGACGGATTTAAAAACATGACCCCATCGACCCCCACCCCTCTTTTCCTTTCAAAGCGGTAAATTCCGCGGGCAGCTGGGCCCAGCTGTTAGCATTCCATCTGTCTGGGGGGGGGGGGAGCGGCGTGTGTTGGGTGCTGGCTGCCGTGATGACTGCCGCCCCGCCCGGATTTCGGAGCGGGCTTTCCTACCCTGCCGTCACCCCGCTGTCCCGTGCTCACCCCCACCCCCCCAGGTGGTTCGCCAGAGCGCCCCTCCCGCAGCTGTTCCCGGACCGTCCGGCTTGGAATGTGGGAGCGGGCAGTGTGCTCTCTCTTTTTTTTTCTGTCCTGTCTTCGCTCCGTCGATTTTCCGTCTCCCCGGCAAAACCGCTGAAGCCTGCATTCTAAAAATACGGCCTCTCTGGGAGGGTTAGGGATTCCTCGCCGGCCTGCCACGCGTCTTCGTCCTCCTATCCCGTCCCGGCTCGGGAGCCTGCGCCAGGCAGGCAGCAGTAACTCAGCTCCGTCTCTGTAAATAAAGGCTCCCTGCGTTTAAGCAGAGAGCAGCAGGTTTTTATTCTGGGTGTAATTTTCTGTGGATTCTGACAGACGGAGTGCAGATGGTGTGTTTACTCCCGTCTGCCGCATCCCTGGCGGTGACACTCGCGTGGCTGAGTGCTGGAGGGAGTCAGGGGGCCCTGGTTTGGCCCCAGCAGGACCTTTTGGGCCCCTGAACACCGTGTTTCCCACTGCAGGCTCTGGAGGAGGCTCAGATAGCAATCCAGCAGCTCTTCAGCAAAATCAAAGACATCAAGGACAAGGCGGAGAAGTCGGAACAAATGGTTAGTTTACCCCCTCCCCGTGGATGCCCCCCCCCCATCTCCCAGACACAGATGGAGGAATGGCTGATTTTCCTCTTATCAGGGTAATTTTTTTCCCTTTAACTCAAAACAACCCCTAATTTTGTCCATTAGTGCAGCCATGCTTATGTTAAGGGTACAACAGCGGAATGATCCCGGAAAGACTCCAGCTAATAGCATTTCGGTCACAAGCTTTAGCCGCATTATGGCAGCGGCTGGCCTGTTTGAGGAGTAATCCGTACCCCCCCCCAGGTGAAGGAGATAACGCGAGACATCAAGCAGCTGGATCACGCCAAGCGCCACCTCACCACCTCCATCACCACCCTGAACCACCTGCACATGTTGGCGGGGGGAGTGGACTCGCTGGAGTGAGTGCTGTGCTCACGGGAGGGCTGGCTGGCTGGCTTTTTTTGTGGCTTCGTGATGTCGACAACATCCCTATGAACTGGGCCGATCTCCACAGGGCCATGACACGCAGGAGGCAGTACGGAGAGGTAGCTAACCTGCTGCAGGGCGTGGTCAACGTGCTGGAGCACTTCCAGAAGTACATGGGCATCCCGCAGATTCGCCAGCTCTCCGAGAGGTGAGGCAGCCCGTGCCGGCTGAGCAGCCCATGCAAAGCGGCGTTGGCCTGCTGGGAGCCGGACCTCACAGGCCAACGCCTGCCCAGGTCCCGCTTCTCAGGTTTGGCCAACGTTTCTCTTGTTCTTTGTTTTTTCTTACGCCGTTTATTGTTCTCCATACAAACTGAAAGAGGGCGTGCAGTGGATTCACATCCTGTTTATGGGAGGGTGTGCTGCTCATGAGGGCGTGGGCCTCGGGGGGTGGGAGGGAGGGTATTCTCCACGGGTCCCAGGGGGCCGGAGCACCTCGAAGGGGTGGACAGGCACACAGACGTTCTGCCACGGAGCTCACTCACACGACGATGCGTTTATTTGTGTAGGAAGCACAAAAGGTTTTTGGTTCCAAAGTAAAGAAACGTGTGTTTGTGTGTGCACTGAGCGTGCCCCTTTGATTGTTCCATAACCTGCTGCTGCAGATGTGACACACATGGTCGCACACACCCCCCCACCCACGCACATACTGCTCGTGCCACTTCCCTCGGAGCGGGAGCGGACTCCTGAAGGCGGGTTAGCGGTGAGGTAGGGTCTCTCGGCCCTCAAGAAGCATGTGGCGGAGTCCGTGAGTTGCTGGGCCGAGTGGCCAGATTCACGCCCCGACCTAATAGCCCACCCTGGGTAAATATTTAACGTTGAGCTGGAGGTGAGGAGGAGACCTTGCAGGCCGTGGGCTGGGACAGCCAGGCAAGTATGGGCTGTGTCTGTCTGCCCGCCCTGGGAAGGGGCGTGGAGGGGTGTAAAACGTCGCATTGGCGTTTTATGGAAGGGCCTCTTTTCTTCGGGACTCTTGTTTACTCTGGATGGGTCGTCTTGTTCTGGGGATGGAATGAAGTCGCGCCCGTGTCTGGTTTCTGGCTGAACCCGCGTCCCAAGGCAGGTACTCTGAGCTTTTTGCTGGCCAATCAGAGTTTTCCATGGTTTCTGTGCGTGCCCCCCTGCAGGGTGAAGGCAGTACAGAGCGAGCTGGGTACTCAGATATTGGCCGACTTCGAGGAGTCTTTTCCCTCTCAGGGGTCAAAGGTGAGGAAACGATGACTCATAAGAAGCTGCGTGACCTTACGAGAACATTCCTACTTTCTTTTCCGGTAATGGCCCCACGGCTTTCATGACGTTTCAGAAACCTGGGGGTCCCAGCAACGTCTTGAGGGATGCCTGCCTGGTGGCCAACGTCTTGGAGCCCCGGATCAAGCAGGAGATCATCAAGAAGTTCATCCGCCAACACCTCTCAGAGTACTTGGTGCTGTTCCAGGAGAACCAAGATGTGAGTATAGTTGTCACTGGAGTGGGAGGTAGACACGAGAGATTTGACCATCGTGGTGGATCAGCTTGGCCCCCCTGTTTGCTGTAGGTGGCCTGGTTGGACAAAATAGACCGGAGGTATGCCTGGATTAAACGGCAACTGGTGGATTATGAAGAGAAGTACAGCCGCATGTTCCCAGCGGAGTGGTGCATGACGGAGCGGATCGCCGTGGAGTTCTGCCATGTCACCAGGTATGCCCCGCCCACATCACATGGCTTGAGAATGCCACGCCCACCAAGCGCTCCCCTGTGCTTCTCCTTTGGCCAGGGCGGAGCTGGCCAAGCTGATGCGTGCCCGCGCCAGGGAGATCGAGGTGAAGCTGCTTCTCTTTGCCATCCAGCGGACCACCAATTTCGAGGGGTTGCTCATCAAGCGTTTCTCAGGCTGCACTCTGAACGACGGCATGCCGGTAAGCTGCCGGTGCCACTGGCAATGACAGAAGCCTTTCAGGTAAAGGACATGGCCTGAATGAGCGATGACATCGCACAGAATGGCCTTTAAGCACCACTATGTGGCTCATTAATGCGGTGAGATAAGTAACCAGCCAATACTGAGAGTAGTTACAAAGCTAACAGGGGTATAGCTACAGTCTCAGGTCTTCCTACTTCACTGATGTTTGTCTTGCTGTGCTTTACAGAAAAAGGTGGAATCTCCCCTCGACGCAACCAACCCCTTCCTGGAGGATGAGCCAGGGGAGGAGTCCGTGTCAGAAAAAGAGGAGGAACTGGACAAGGTGAGGCCCTGCCCATATTCAGCACATCACTGTAGTCTCCAGGCATGTGGTGTGGATGGTATCACTTTTCGTGGGGTTACTCGTCTCCAGGTTTTCCAGAAAGTTGCATAAAAGTGCATTGTGTGTACACTGGGTGGCGCTGTTGAGCGAAGCGCTCGGTTGTCCGGCCGCATCTGGGGCCTCCACCTGTGCTTTTAGCAGCCGTGTTGATGGCCCCCAGCATAAGCGTGGGAAGCAGGTTTTCCCGGAGTCCTTCCCAGCCGTCGGGTGACCACTGTTTTCCTCTCTCCTCCAGCCCAGAAAGCCAAAGGCCCCAGAGAACCCATTTCACGGCATCGTGTCCAAGTGCTTTGAACCCCATCTGTATGTGTACATCGAGTCGCAGGATAAGTGAGTCTCACCCGGGGTTCGGGTCCAGACTGGGTCGACCGGCCGGCGCTCGGCGTAATGGCTTCAGGGAGCCATTCCGGGGGGTTTGGGGCATGGTGATCCATCCCGACCCCCATCCCCATTTTCCGTGGCCCTCCCGCCAACATTTCCACCCCCCTCCAGCTTTCAGACGACCCAGAAATGTTTCCTATTAGCGGTCAGACCACAGCAGCAGCAGACTTGCTGAACAGTACCAAAGCAGACTGGCTGGGGGGGGTGGGCGTTGAGGGGTCTTCATTCCCCTCTGCCCACCCCTGACTTGTTTGTTCCGCTTTATTTTACATCTCTAAGTCACGAGCGGAAACAGAAGCTGTTTAGCTTGTGGAAAAATACATTTAAGGCCCCTAGCTAATCGTCAGCCCCCGCCCCCCCCCCCGCCGCTGCTGCATTGCTCCTCCAGATAATCACCTTCTACATTCCCATGTAAGCACCCCTGAAGTTATTCCACAGCGTCTGATGTTTCCCTCACGATTCCTTGCTGTGAGAAGGGGAACGGTGTAGGTGATGCCCGCACTGTCTCCACCTGGCCACCGCAGAAACCTGGGCGAGCTGATTGACCGCTTCGTGGCGGACTTCCGCGCCCAGGGCCCGCCCAAGCCGGGCTCGGAGGAAGGGGGCGCCGTGCTGCCCAGCTGTGCCGACCTCTTTGTGTACTACAAGAAGTGCATGGTGCAGTGCTCACAGCTGAGCACCGGCGAGCCCATGATTGCCCTCACCACCATCTTCCAGAAGTATCTGCGCGAGTACGCCTGGAAGATCCTGTCTGGGAACCTGCCCAAGTGAGAGCGCCCCCCGTGGCCAAGCTGGCAACAACATTCCATAAGTGTGTGATGAGGTGGGAGATGTCATCTCGCCTTCCTCCCTTCACCCAGGAACAGCAGCAGTTCAGGCGGTGGGCTCACCATCAGCAGCCTTCTGAAGGAGAAGGAGGGCTCAGAGGTGGCCAAGTTCACGGTGGACGAGCTGTGCTTGGTGTGCAGTATCCTGAGTACGGCAGAGTACTGCCTGGCCACCACCCAACAGGTCAGGAGCCAGCCTGCGGGCAAGCCGGTCACGATTTCTCAGTTCTCAGTATTACACGCTGGTGAGGGAGGATCACTTCTGAACAAACTGGGACCCAGTGATCATGTGACCTTGGTGCTGGAGGTAGGGCTAGTCAGGGGAGATCGGGGGGGAGAGGGAGATTGGTGTCACCAGGTCTCTATACCAACAGAAACTCCTAAATCTCCTCCTAAATGTTTGTCTAAAGCAGTGAGGAGCTGATGGGTTCTAATCATGACCAGATTCTAAGTGGATCCCAACGTTATGTGTCCCCAGCTGGAGGAGAAGCTGAAGGAGAAGGTGGAGAAGTCTCTAGCTGAGAGAATCAACCTGACGGGTGAGATGGACACCTTCAGCACGTAAGGAACCCCCCTCCCACCATACATACACACACACACATGACCCACCTCTGACATGACTCCTGCTAGTCACTGTGTTAGTGCTCACTAACCTTGTCCCTCTGTTGTCCACATCTGACAGCGTGATCTCCAACAGCATCCAGCTGCTGGTCCAGGACCTGGATGCAGCTTGTGACCCGGCCCTCACCGCCATGAGTAAGGTATGGACTTTGCCCAGACCCGGCACTTCCAGTCCCAGGTCCATTTGGAGATCAACTGCTCTGTTGCTATGGAAATAAGTGGTTCAATGAAGGACGTCTTGCTGCTGGTTTGTCTGTTGCCACCAATGGTGACCGTGCTTTACTCTCCCTCCCCATCCCAGATGCCCTGGCAGAGTGTGGAGCACGTTGGAGACCAGAGTCCCTATGTCACCTCTATCATCATGCACATCAAGCAGAATGTCCCCATCATCCGCGACAACCTAGCCTCAACCCGCAAGTACTTCACCCAGTTCTGCATCAAGTTCATCAAGTGAGTGCCCACCTGCATCTGTCTGCTTCTGCCCTCCTACCTCTGTCTGCCTCTGCCCACCTCTACTTCTGCCCTCCTACCTCTGTCTGCCTCTGCCCACCTCTACTTCTGCCCTCCCGCCTCTGTCTGCCTCTGCCCACTTGCCTCTGCCCACCTCTACTTCTGCCCTCCCGCCTCTGCCTGCCTCTGTCCACACACCTCTGTCTGCCTCTGCCCACCCGCCTCTGTCTGCCTCTGCTCACCTACCTCTGCCTGCCTCTGTCTACACGCCACTGCCTGCCTCTGTACTTCTGCCTCTGCCCATCTGCCATGGTGGACAACAGTAAAAAATGTGCCTGTCCTCTGCCCCCACAGCTCATTCATCCCGAAGTTCATCAACCACCTGTTCAGGTGTAAACCTGTTAGTATGGTTGGAGCTGAGCAGGTGAGCTGGACGGGCTCCTGGTAATGTTAGTGAGGATCCTGCGTGTGGGGGGGGGCTCGTCTCAGCTCTGAATGTGTGTGTGCTCCTTCAAACAGCTGCTGTTGGACACACACTCGCTGAAGACCGTCCTGCTCGACCTGCCTTCCATCGGGTGCCAGGTGCTTCGCAAGGCCCCCGCCAGCTACACCAAGATAGTGGTGAAGGGTATGACGCGGGCTGAGATGATCCTCAAGGTGAGCATGCATCAGACGCCATAAACGAGATGGTCAGGGAAGTGCAAAGAGCACCAGTGGGGAGAATAACAGTTTCAAGGCAGTGCTGAATGAAGACTTAACTCTCTGAAATTCAGAGTGATAATTTTTCTCGGGCTCTATACGCTTGTTATATGGCAGCCTTTCCCTACTGGCAGCAGAACCCAGGCCCTGGTTCTGGAGGTCTGCTTCTTAGCGCCACGCTAACCGCTAACAGCCTAACACTAAAACTACCCTTGGGCGGCCCAGCCGCGCGTTGTGTCCTAATGTTTCCATAAAGACTGGCACGCTCATACCCCATTCAGGGAGAGTCCAGCCAGCCTGTCACCCCAGTTTAATTTGTGTGCGCGTGTGCATATGCGGGTGTATGTGGTTGGGAGGGGGGACACTGTAGGGTGAGCGTTAGCCACATACTTGCGCATAGACCCTACACACCTTGGCGCACGTGCACACACAGCCAGGGCTGACTTACACCAGCATGTAAACACAATCTTTGATTCTGCCAGACCCTTCTTTCTACCCCCACCCCTTAATCCCCGACCCATATCTCCAGCCCCGCACCCCTCTCCCCATGCACCAGTTAGCCCCCCCAGAGCCCTTTCCTGTTGTTTCTGCTAACTACTTGGCATTCTGCCTTGACATCCCTAATGGTCAGACTGGGATTGCCCCTAATCACACAACGTCATGCCTGGCGAGCCCGGCCAGCGTTCCCAACAGACAGCAGCAATTTCCGTCCCGGCATCGGAATGCGGGTCAACCCACCTTCCAGGGCTGGCCGAGCCATTCCGAGGAGATGAGAGTTAATGTTGCCTGGTGATAACGAGGGTGCTTGGATCGTTATCTCTGTTCTGGAGAGAAAATACTTCCTAATGGCTTATTTTCAGCATTTCATTTAATCCAAATCACGCAACATAATAGTGTCTGAGCTGGAGAGCAGCCATTTTCAGTGAGATCAGAGACTGCATCGGTCTGCCCACTAGCATGGCACCTCGGCATTCAGACCCAGAGTGGGGAATGTTACACTTAAACAGTTAGACAGTGAGGAACAGTCACCAGGTCTCTCTCAGAGTGCCAGTCCCCGCTGGGCCCATGTCTTGTAGTCTGGCTGCAGGGCACAGCGTAGCCTGAACCACAGGACAAAGTGTGTCGAGGGAGCTGAAAGGGACTCGCTGGAGGAAGTTCCTTGGCCATGAGGGTGACATGCACAGAATCTGTCTTTGAAGGCTTGATGGCGTTCGGTGACCAAAGAAGCAGGTTCATATCTATGAGAGCCTGTCATCAATAGCTATGGAGGTGCTCGTCCGAGGAAGTGTCTGCCCCATGGAATAGATGCCACTCAACACCTCGCGCTGTAATATCTTCGGAAAATGTGAGTGTTGAGCAGAGCAGCCTTCGGTTTTTGTGAGCAGGGTCACCCTGAGCGTAAAAGGCTCCCGATAAGCCATCGTCTTGCGGCGCGACCTTTAACGATCGCCTGTGTGACCTGAGACCTGAGCGATCTCCGTGGGGAGACCTGGCCATTTCCTATTTCCCATGAATCCCTGCACTCTGTGGGGCTCGTAATGCTCCCCCCCAGGCTGGACCCTTTTCCCCACTTTTTTGCCTGTTTTTATTTTTTTTTTTATGAGTTAACCACAAGAAGGCCCCTGCAGACTCTCCTCTGGCCAGTATCCAAGACGGTTGCTGGTTGCTAGGTAAACCACCCATTTTGATTGGGATTTGGCCAGTGGGGGCTGGGGAGTTCTGTAGAGCGCCATGACCCCGCCCCTTCAGGCGGTGTTGTGGGGAGAACAGGCCGACGGGACGGTGGGGGATGCGCCATCGCATTCAGCCAGCGTCTGCCCGCCATGTGTTCCTCGGATTGGTAACAGAAACATCTCAGTTTCCACAGTCCCACAGACCTTCTACAGACACGGCAAGACTGGCTGCTGCAGACATGAGGCACTTTAAAAAAGTGATGCCAGTTGACTCTCATTTTACCGAAAAAGAATTACCATTGACGTTCATTCATACTCGCTGGAGTGTGGAGTGACTGGTGTGTAAAAACACTCCTAAATGTAACCCGCTGGTGCTGCTCTTTGTCTGCAGTGTAGCTGTTGGCACGCTGCCTGCTTTTAAATCGAGGGCAATTCCGTGCTGCCGCTGAGAGTCGGAGTAACGGATGGAGATGCCGAAGGCTAATGTGAGCCCCTCCCCCCTTCCAGGTGGTCATGGCCCCCCATGAGCCGCCCGTGGTGTTTGTGGACAACTACATCAAGCTCCTTGCCGACGGTAACCCAGAGACCTTCCAGAAGATTCTGGACATGAAGGCAAGCTTGGGGGACTTCCGGCTGCCGGCCATCGGTCTCGGGGGGGTGATGACGGCTGCCCCTTTTGGTTTCTAAAGAACCGGCCTGCAGGTCGCCTCCTCTTAGCCTCCACCTGCGGCATATATAAAGGCCTAACGCATTTTCCCTCTTCCCCGTCCTCCCCCCCAGGCCCTGAAGCGCAGTGAACAGAGCAGCATGCTGGACCTCTTCAGACAGAGGCTACCAACTCCACCATCAGGGGGCGACAGCGGGCCGACTCTGTCTTTCAGCGCCCCGACTCCTGAACAAGAATCCTCCCGTATTCGGAAACTGGAGAAACTAATTAAGAAGAGACTGTGAAGTAGGGATATACCCCCTCCCCCGGCTTTACAAACACGGCTGAGCATATAGGTGTCCTGTTTTGTTGTGCTTTTTTTTTAATGGGGTTGATTGACACTGAGAAATGCCTTTTAAATTACACCATTTTTATTTATTGTAGTCTTTGTTGTACTTTTCTGCGCTAAAATTCATGTAAAGATGAGATTCCTTTAGTGTTTGTGGAGTGCATACACATGTCCCAGATTTCCTTTATCCAGATTGAATTACAGAAGCTGGGCTGTTCATCTGATTTTTTTTCCCATCTCCTGTGAACTCTGATCTTCCTTCACTCGGTATTTTCACTCTTGAAATCAGTGGTTACTGGGGACTCATTTATGCTTCGAAGGGGGCAGATAGCGCAGGATCGCCATGAGCTTCCAATGAGTCCCCAGGCCTTTCTGCTGGAAGCCGTGTGCGAGTCCCGTACCTTTATCGCTGTTTGTACACCTGAGGGGGGGGTTCTTTTCCTCATACTGTGGCTCTTTATTCCTCATTTCCTCTAGTGTTCTTGATTGCTCGAAAAGTTGGAAAGCGGGACCGACCTGGTGCCAATCAGGAGTCACTTAACGGGCGCGTGTGTTTGATCCTCACGCCGATGCAATCCATACCCTGTCGGCAATGGCGTCTCTTTCCCTGTGGCACAGTTAAATGAAAAGACTTCCTGGACTATGAGGAGAGTAACAAAAACCCACGGACGTCTGTGTTGATTCCTCTGAACCCAGTAGAAAGCTGGGAAACCATTCAAAGCCTAAAGCACAAATGTGTGCACTCTTTGCTGGGATTTCCAGAAGATTATTGGAAACCCCCCACTCTATTTTGCATCCCTGCCCTGCAGAGAGAGACCTCTGACCACACTGTAGCGAGGAGCGCATGAGGCGGCCTTCATTCTTGTGTCATACTCATACCGTAAGGCAGAGTTCCCCAGTTCGGTCCGGGAGAGCCAGAATCCAACACGGTTTGCCGATTTCCTTACTGAAACGCATCATAACCGGTTAATTGCCAGGTTTCATATGTGTGTTTGAACAGGGAGATCTGCAAATCGTGTTGGATTCTGGGCCCCCTCAGCAAGGAATTTGGGACCCCTGCCAGGGAAGAGGATGCTTAAAATCCCTTTACAGTTATTAATTTGCCCTAAAAGGTGGGGGTTCCAATGAATGATCAGTAATGCTAGTTCATGATTGTTGCTGCATACATTCCTGCCTTTCGTTTGTAAAATGAAAATTCCTTTGACGACAGCAGTGTAGCTCACATGTGCTTGCTGTACATTACAAGACACTAATAAAAATTCCAAAGGATGATATTTTTGTTGTATAATGTAAAGACTATTTAGTGTAATCAGTGTGCATAACTGCGTGTATGGAGGATTCCCATGGCGAGGGTGCGCGTTTTCTTTCTCTAAGTCTGGCACGCCAATCAGCGGTAGGAGGGACATTTTAAAAGGCGTTTCCCTGCCCACATTTGCTTGTAAAACAATGACCGCCTTTGAAAGGGGAGAGTCCGCACAAGCGGGTAAGCTGCATCGACTGAGAGCTGTAGAGGATTCACTGTAAACCCGAGGCACCAGTGCGAAATTTGGATGCATTACAGAGAGAATGCGGAGTGATCTAACTTTACTTGACTACATGTTTTTTAAAAGTACGTATTAAACTAAGTTAAAGGGTGCTTTCTTCAGTGGGCGCATAAATAGCGAATATAGAATCGAAAGCTGGCAGTTTTGCGGCATATGGAAGGATCTGGCTTATTTTTTTGTTGCTTGCATACTGACTACGTGAAGCTTTCGATCATAAGTGTTCTTCGTTTTAAGTGAACTGTAGTGCTTGGATGACCCTTAACGGGTTTATTTAAATTCAAGGCAGTTTTTCAAAAACAATGGTGGGAAGGCTATCCTTGCAGAATGTGTCCGATGACGATCCCCTGGGAATGAGCTACAAGGCGGAGAGGACGCTTGACAGCCCGGACTCCGGGCTGCCCCCGAGCCCCAGCGCCTGGCTGCAGGCGCTTAGTACGGCGAGGCGTTTTGAGAGCCCAGTTTCCGAAGATGAAAGCAGAGCGGAGCAAGTGGTGCGTAAGATCGTCCACGTTTTTGTAACGTCGGCTAAACTTTAAGGTCTGGTGGCTTGCTTGCGTTCTACCGCCTGTTGATATTTCTTCGTCAAACTTCCAGGCTCCAGGCATTCAGGAACCGGCCACACAACTGCTTCCTTTGTCCTACGGAGAGGGGATTGAGCTTGTTCCTTTGCCACCGAAAGAAATTCGGTAATTTGCCACAGATTTGCATTTGCAGCCAACATATATGCATTCCCTGCCCTGAAGCGTCCCCGGCTTTAAGGTGTTTGAGTAACTTTTATTTATATTTATATATATATATAATCATACATACACATACACCAAGAATCCGTAAGTAGTTCTAGCTGGTAACTTAGATGAGGGTGTAACGCTCAGTCTCTATCTACAGATACACCTCCTCGGTGCGTTACGACTCCGATCGACATTTCATCCACGATGTGCGCCTGCAGCCCACGGGTTTGGGCTTGGAGTGGTGCAGCCAGACGGTCCTGGCGCTGCCCCACAGCACCTGGCGGCGCTACAAGACGCTGCTGGAGCTCCAGCCCCGCCAACGAGCGCATCGCTACCGAAGCACCACCATCGTGTACCCCAAACACGCCCAAACGATTTTCTCGACTGAGCTGCACTACGACGAGCGGCGGTTGGCCAAACGCTTCTTGTCCAGCGTGGAGCTGGAGTCAACTGACAGCAGGCTCGTCCGAATGGACGAAAGAAGCACACCGCTGTGACTGGGGACTCTGGCTGAGTGATGAAGTGGCCTGACTGCAAGCATGGAGACCTCACGCGGTGGGAGAACTGCACTTGTTTTGAAAACTTCCTGGTTTGGTAACTTTGCACCACCAGAACTTCTGACTTGGACCTTTCAGAATCACTATGTGAATTTCAGGAGGGAGGCGTTGGTGTGGCAACATCTGTTCAACTTAACAGCGTTATATATGTCCTTTTCATTGCACGTCACTATATGATCTCTCCCCAGATTTCGTCAGGTCTACAAAGTTGAAGCCAGACCCTCCTAGAGGGGCAAACTGGCGGGATCGACCATCGATGTTGGAGTGTAGTTATCTGAAACGCAGCAGGAAATGCTTTTAAATTGCTTTCAGAGTCTTGTTCGTTTTTATGAATTGTTTCGGGTAGTTTTATTTTCTAATCGACAAGCCGGATATTGTCACAGAGTATAACACGTTTGTAAAATCGCCAAATGAGCTTGGGCGTCTTTGAATTACTGGGTGAAGTGTCACGTGCTTAAATGTAAATAATTATGCACACTCAGTTTTGAAACCAAATGAGATTTTACTATATATCTGCACAAGGTCATTTTCTGCTGTTCTAAAGTCGTGTTTCTTTTGCATTGTAAATGCTGAACTGCATTTATGCACTTCACAAAGAAAGATATGAAAAGTGAAGCGTTTACCGCAAACTCCATGTTTAACGTTAGTTTTTTTTCCCCCCCTCCCTTTTAGGAACCACTGTGGGTTAGGGAGCATAAATTCTTCTATAAATCAAATTATCTGATACATAATTATAACTTATCGTAATTCTGTTTAGCGTCTTTAGTGTGTAATGCAACTTTTCTTTGTCGTTTTTATAATTGTTTTAAACAATGTCTGCAAATAAAAACATTACCAAATATTTGCGATGTTTCAGAAACTAAGAATTTGCAATACTTGTAGTGTCTTATCTTAAGGAGATGATGTAGTTTAAGAAGGAAATTTAAATCTTAATCGTAATGTTTTTATTTCCCAGGAAGTACGCTTTACTATATGTGACAGAGTGCCCTCTCTGGAGAGTTAGAAACACCTAGTCAAACCATTCTCACCGAACTTTTATAAAACTAAGCGTATTAAAATTACAGTTTAAAAACCTTTCCACACTGAATTTTCCTAATTAATTTGAATCGATACACATCACTCCAGTAACATGTAAACAGGTGATCTCCCACAATCCAGTGCAAGAAACGGGTACCACCCGATGCTGATAATGGACTAGGGTGACCAAATAGTCCATGTCAGAGAGGGCATTTTGAGTTACTTCAGGTTTCACAAACTAAAACAAAGACTCTTGTGCGTGGCTAAATAGTTCAGATCTTTTTGTGCTTTTACTGGATTGCTTCCCTGATTGAAAGACCCATCCAGCTGTTTCATATTAACATTAGTGGCACATGGGACTGGAGACTAACCAATCAGCACACAGCAAGAACTCGTGCCTTAAGTGAAATCCAGGTCCTTATATTTGAAATGGTAGTTTACAAAGTCAGTCTTAATCTATGCCAGGAAGGACACTTTGAGCTATCTGGTCACCCTAAATGTACCTAATCATTAATTGCTCTTTTTCAAATGGGTGCGAGGTCGCTCTTTGCATTTCCAGCGGGTGTCTCGTGCATGCATGCGCGCTGCGCGGCCAGGTATCGTTTCCTTCGATTAGTTTTATAAATCTCTATCCTCTCCTGCTCAGCCACCGGGTCTTCCAGGACACCTTCCCAACGGAGACTGTTCTGGATCTGGCTGCTTAAGTCTGACTCAGCGTCTTGAGGGCGAACTGGGATGGCATCAGGCTCCACAAGCACTACCGCTCGTTTCTTGTTTTTTTTGCGTCCCTTTGATGCCTGACGTCTGGTCTGACCTTTAACCTTTTGAGCGTTCCTATTCTTCTCCGACGGCAGCGTAGTCTGTTCTGTTCGTTGTTTATCTAGTGCATTGCGGAGGGAAATCGAGGTTCGTTTGGTTACCGCTATGATATCATTGTGTATCTTGGTTGCAGGCTACCCTCTTTACAAAATAGGAACTGCTTACATCGATGTTTTCCACCTAACGATTCAACCCCATCATAACGCCACTTTTTCTTAAACTTTATCCAGTAACTACTACTGCACTAGCAATTGAATTTTAAGTACAAGAATGTGGAAAAAATCACTATATGTAAACAAAAACGGTATAATACAAACCTGTTTCATCTGAGTTCGACGGCGTGCTGTAAATACACCCCTTTTCCGCTTCCTTAGCAAGCCTTTTTCCTTTTTTGCCTCTTTTATTCTTTATCTTTTTTTCATTTTCTTTGCTCCCCGTCAGCATATACCGCTGGAAATCCTTGCCCGCCGCGGATCCACTGTCGTCTCCGAAGGAATTCATTTCTGAATGCAGGTTCGTCGCTGAAATGCAACTGCGTGTGCCTGGTATTTCCCGGCTTGTCTTATTGGGCAGCCGTCTACATTAACGTTATCTACTTCACAAAGTGAGGTTTCAGAGTTCGCTCATGTTTCTGCGCTTTTAGTTAAATTGTTTAGTTAAAATAAGGCGTCTTTAGGTCGTTTCAGTTCTTGAAACTAACAATATACTAGTAATGAAGACTGAAGTATCTTTAACGGAACATATTCCCACGTTATCATATCTGGGCAGAACATGCGGTTTATTGTGCTGTGTATGTATTTAACCAAAGAGAGAGCTAGTCAATGTGTAATTACCAGTATATTGAGCCGTGACTCCTCAGCCTTCACAGAAGTACGTTCGCGTGCCAACGAGACGCCTCTCCATGGAAACCTCTCGCGCTTCACTCCTGATTGGTTCATTCGTCTTCCGGTTCCTCGGGTGGGCGTGTCTTAAAAGTACATGTTCGGGCATAACATCCTGTTAAGGGAACGCAGCTCGATAGCGTGTATTATACTGACATACAACCTTACCGCCTACATAGGCAATAAAATTGATCTGAAGCATTAACACGACTACATTAAAGAGAACGCTGTTAAGATGAATCCGGACGCATCACAGGGGACGGATGATCTTGTGTGGGGTAATATAAGTGACGCGGAACTGCTGGACGTTCAGTCAGAGCACCTACTCACAGGTAAGCTGTGCTGGGGAGAGTGCGGATTTCTCAATTCGAAGCTAAACTTCAACTTTGGGGTGTGCAGAATCTAAAAGCGTGGTAACACCTATCAAAAGCGGCCAATCAGAAGTGTAATTACAACCTGGACTAACTAGCGTACTCACCATCTCATGTAATTCATAACTCTTCGCGTTACATTCGTGCGTGAGAATAGCTGTATAAATAGTTTTTTTTTTTAATTCCAGAGCCTAAATCGGTCCTTCCCGGCCCAGACTCGCATGATTGTGAAGTCTCTGAGAAGCGGGATGTTGCCAGTGAGAGGTAGGTTTCTCACAGTAAGTGTTTTATACAAATGTACTTCGGTCTCTGTCATATGAAGTTAATGTTTGCCTTCATTCTTATGTATTTGTTTTATTTATTATTATTGTTCTAGAGTGAAACTGCTACACATTAAAACCAGTAACATTCACAGTTTGTATCATTCTGATCGCTGCAGAGCCAAGGGGACGGGTCTTGCGGTGTCGGCTACGGTGAAAGAAAACCGATCGTGTCAGACTCCGAAGAGGAAGCGGTACCCAGCCTCTACTCCCATGGAGCGCTTCTACCGCCGGTCCTTGAATGTGACGATGCTGTGCAAGCAGACATGGTGTGAGATGCAAGCGGTCTACGCTCTGGAGCTGCCCCTTGTTGCGAAAAGAGAAGTGGAGCGTGAGGAGGTGAAGGCTGGGGCAAGTGTTCATCTAGCCAGAGGTATGCGCCTGTCACATGGCTTATTAACTTGCTAGATTAGTGTTTTGTAGTGTTAGTTTAAATGTACTGCAAGTCTGATGGCGACATTGTTTACAGCATTCAGTAAAACAGGTGCTTCCTGGGGGGTTGGGATGTCAGGTGTTGTTCCCTCACATGACGATGACATCACACACCAATCCCTGGAAAGAGAATAACAAGAAGCAGCTGTGGTGTGACTGTGTGAGATAAGGGAAGCGCTACCCCATGTCTCTCTCATCAGTTGTTGACCCCTGTGCCAACATTCTGCAGTTGTTAGTGGAGGAAGATACTGCAACCTGAATGAAACTCGTATCGAAAGCAAATGAAACAGAACTCAGAAATACAAATAAATCCATCCATTATCTGCCACTGATCTGGGGTCGGGTCACGGGGACAGCAGTCTAAGCAGGGATGCCCAGACCTCCCTCTCCCCAGCCACCTCCTCCAGCTTCTCCGGGGGAATACCAAGGCTTTCCCAGGCCAGCGTGTCCTGGGTCTGCCCCAGGGGCTCCTCCTTAGACATACCCGAAATAACTCCCCAGGAGGGATCCTAGATACCCAAACCACCTCGGCTGGCTCCTTTTGACTCGGATGAGCAGCGGCTCTACTTTGAGCCCCTCCGGAATGTCCGAGCTCCTCACCTGAGCCCAGGCTCCGTGCAGAGGAAGCTCATTTCGGCTACTTGTATCCGTCATCTCATTCATTCGGTCACTGTCCAAAGCTCATGACCGTAGGTGATGGTCGGGATGTTTGATTCCCTGGTAGATTTGAATGATGGTTGCTGCACTCTGGGATTTTGACAGTCTTGTAATAACTGTAAGAGGGTATATGCTTCAATCTTATATGACCGTTTACAGGAAACGGGAGACTTTACCAAGCAGCGTGAAATGAGGCAAATGTAACTCATCACTGCCTCAGTTTGTGCCTGTCTTCTGTGGGCAAACTATCGTATATGATGCAACATCCTTTCTCTCTCTCTCCACACTCATTGCTCCACCCCGCCCCCCAGAGTTGGAGGTCCATGAAGTGGTCCCTGTTCGGGCCGTGACCAGGGAGGATCGACAGGCCATCAATCTCCTTAATCTGCTCGGCATGCTTCCGGTCCTGCAGGCAGGTAGGATTCAGACGGGGAGATGGAACGTCCACATGACCCAGGTGGCACTGAGAGTCCATTCCAGGCCTCAACCTGACTTGTATCATCTACCCCCCCCCCCCACTGGGCTCTGCAGGGGGTCTCGTGCGTGAGCTGCCTGTGTTTGGTGTGCTGGAGGGGGTCTTCATGGTGGGTGTCATTGATGAACTGCGCTACAGTGACAGGGGAGAGCTGGTGCTGAATGAGCTGAAGACCCGAAGGCACAGCTCGCTTCCCGGGGAGGCACAGGCCAAGGGCCACCGGCTGCAGGTAGGCTGACACCTTCTCGTTTCCAGGCTGGGACCGGCGTACGTGTGTGACAGTCACAGCTGGCTTTATGATGCAGGTGGGCCTCTACAAACTCCTGTTCGATGGCCTGGTCCGCGGGTTTCTGACCAGGGACGTCTTCGTGGAGCACCTCCGGCTGCGTCTGCAGCAGCCGCTGGGGGCTGCGGTGCTGGAGCACGCAGGGAAGTTGGGCTTCCAGCTGGTCACCTTGGGAGACCTCCTCGACGTACTCCTGCTCAACCTCCGCTACTGCGAGCTGCCGGGGATCGACGTTCTACGCCTGGAGTACCGGCACCAGGACTCCGGCCAGGCCTTGGGGTGTCAGGATGTCCCATTCAATGAGGACCTGCTGAGGGCAGAGCTCCGCAATCTCCTGTCCTATTGGACCGGCAGGCGGGAGCCAAGGGGAGTGGACATTGAGGAGTCGTGGAGGTGCGGGATGTGCGCGTACGAGAAACACTGCGAGTGGAGAAGAGAACAACTACAAGTTTCTGTAACGCTGCACACAGACAAGAAGCCCAAGTGAGGTGATATGATTTTATGAATCTGATATGATTTTACGTGACACAGATCTGCAGGTCAGTGCTGAGCCTGGCACCCGTGTGTGCTGGGTTTGCTTACTTTGGGTTCATTAATACACCAGCTTCTAACCACTAATCCTGGTCAGGGTTATAGGCGCCGTTTTTAAATATGTATTTTATGAACGGAGTTTCTTTTATAAATATTACAGGCATGAGCTGTGTGACATGAGCAGAGAAAAGGGTGTCCATACTGCCAACAGGAGATTTGAATCTGACTGGTACAGCCTGTAATATCCATTTTCCAAGTCCGCTTATCCTTACTGGGTCGCGGGGGGTCCGCAGCCTATCCTGGAAGCAATGGGCACGAGGCAGGGAACAACCCAGGATGGGGGGCCAGCCCATCGCAGGGCACACTCA
>JAODJX010000130.1:515516-525958 GCA_026776945.1 Isichthys henryi | reverse complement strand
CCGCTGGCTGGCTTTTTGCGGGGTGGGGTGGGGGGTGTGTCGTCCGTGGGCCCGTGGCCGCCGGGGGCGGGGGGCGGCGCCCCCCCCGCACTCACTGGCTCTCATCCACGTGTGAAATTCGTCTGCCTGTGAGCAGAGAGGCAGGGAGTACATTTATACAGGATGTTCCTGATGCTGGGGGGAGGGGGTAGGGTCACATCTCCTCCTCTGCATCTAATCCCCTAAAAAGGGCAATCTTTATTTCCCTCACACTTCCGTAATCCGAGTGCTTGGGGCCCTTGCTGGCCTGGTTATGCTGGTCTTTGGTCTTTGAGAGCATAGTGAGAGAAGGGTAGTAGTCAATGTCGTGATACTTTTCATAGTGATGGACTCTGGGATCAGGAAGAAGAAAAGTGAAATGTCGTCAGTGAGGTCGGTGTTGCCCGTCAGTGTTGCCCGCTGTGGCCCGGGCCTGTGAGATTTCTACTGAACTGTGAAAATGGAAAGACACTGCAGCACCTTCCAAGCTGGTCCTTTCTCTGGGTGGATCTGCTGGTGTCTGCATCAGTGGCCTGTCACCTGAGGGCGGACTAATGAGGCTTCGCTGCCTGGATACACCTCCAGCACGGCACTCCTGCAGCATGTGTGTGTGTGAGAGAGAGAGAGAGAGAGAGAGAGAGAGATTGGGCAGGGTTGGATTTCAGTAGAACACATGGTAAACATCGGCACTGACGACTGTCCTGGTACTGGATGTGCGTAAACAACATGGGAAGTTCTCCTGGAAACTCAAATCAGGGGCATCAGTTTCATCCGATTCTCTGCTGTCAACAAACCCCCCCCCACAGCCACCCCACCCAGACATTTTCTGACTCCATGCTTCATCCATCTATCTCCGTGGAGTGAGTGCCTACACTAGCTTACCGACAAGATCCCCCCTCCCATGCTGTCAGGTTGGCTGGTGAGGAGGAGCTCTTGGCTGTTTCTGGGCCACGAAGCCCCCAGTGAAAACAAGCCCACCATAACAGCAGGTGCCATTTCTCATCCGTGCTGCAGTCCTGACAGACAGCATCTTCCCGTGATCAAACAACACGGCCCACGATTCGACCGTGCCCTATGACCAGAAGCCGTTCCTGGGAAGTCAGTAATTGGTCCCGTCTGTCACGTCGATGGCAGGAGATGTGGCATAAATACACTCCTTAGTTAACAGATTCTCTCTGGGACTTTGCAAAAGTGGGTCCTTGTGGGCTGCCTGACAAACAGCGAGATTTCGTGCCTGAAATCTGAAGCCTTTGTTTGATAAGGCTCCCTCCCTGACCATAAATGCATCAACAGTGCCTGAAAAAGTTGCACAAAGCTCAGAGCTCAAACACAATGGCTGATGATTTGCAGCCTATCATTGTTTCCTAACAATATTCCTTTTTTTGCCATATTATCTCAGAGACTCAATAGAGAACAAAAATGTGTGACCCAAACTGAAGAGTGCATGGTAAACGACAGTGACAGAGATGGAAAATCAGGGCCGTTTCAGTTCATCACTGATTACGTCTCCCAGTGACTTAAAGATTGGACAGGTGAGTCCTGTACTGTTGCACTGAATTCGCACAGAAAGAAAAATGAATTTGCCAAAGCTCAATGAGATTAATATGGATCCTGGTTTCCATGGACACCGCCCCTCCCCCTTCCCGATGAGCGCACGTCAAAGAGTCCGCCGAGATCAGGCCCACTTACTGCTAATCAGCTGTGCTGTGCTGGGGCCTTTCCGCTTCTTTGGGAATCTCTGCCGCCATATCTGTAAGGCCGCACTTGGTCATTTAATCTGCTTTTAATGCTTGGCAGGGGCACCAGTGGTTCCTAATTAATGAAAGCTAAGAACAGCACAGGATGTGCTGGGACGCCTCGATGCTCCATGGTCATCACGAAGTTCCACTTTGTTTACTTCAATGAGGGAAAAGAATACAGTGTGCCCCCAACTCCACGCAATGAGCAATTCACAGTAGCACTGGACTGATGCCTTGCTTCAGCACCACCATGGTGGAAGCATGAAATCCCCCCCCTCCCTCCATTGGTGGATAAGAAGCTGGATGATGGATCTGTGCTGTCAACTGGGATCCCACAACCTAGCATGTATCAATGAATATTTGGGTCTTTGTAGTAAATAATCCACTAAAGTCAGAATGAACCCATCGTCAGTTACAGCTGCCTCCTATCGACCAGCCCACATGGTCAGCCGTTAATTTAGTATTTTATGTTTATCAGCACCATTTTCTCTGTCACATTGCCACTGGTTTACCACAAATTTTCCTGATCCGTTTAATTTATCGTATTTTAATGTCATACATCGTCACCCTTCTTCGTGTTGACGCTAAACTCGGCCATGGCAGAATTTGAAGGAACTTCCCAGCGAATGCTCACAGAACCCCGTCAGACGTAGACATACGATGAGAGACGACTCAAGCCGAATGAGCTGACGAGCTCGGTTTCCCCTCGATTCAGTATTAACCCCCCCCCCCACCACCAGCATCCCTCTGGGGCCGGGAGCAGATGCAGGATCCAGGGTTCTGGCCCGGTCTCGTCCGAATACATCAGCCCTGTCTCCCTCAAGTATGTTACAGGGACCCTTAAATGGATTTGCCCGATGAAAGATAGTGAATGTAATTTTATTTTTATTAATAATCCGTAATGTGGACATAAGATTGGTTGATTCTCCCTGATGCTGAGGTTAACACCAGATTAAGGAAACACAAAGCAGCGGAGGTCACCTTATGAGGAACGGCCTTGTGGTTGATGCCCCCCCACACTGCATGGCGCTCAGTCTCATCTGCCATCTGCACTGGATGCAGTGTTCACAGTAAGTCATGGCGTGCTTGCTTAATTCTGTACATTTTTTAGTTTCATTACCAAAGGCCACCGACAAGCGTCATTTAGCCTATCTACACATGTCTTTCCTTCAGACATTTTTGTTTTATTAAGTGTCATGATTTTTTTGACTGACTCATTCAGTTCTGTTCTTGCCATTTTGTCATTAATTGCGATTGTAGTCGCTGGCTCCCAAAGATCCCAGAGATATTAAACCCAAACGTTTGGTGTTTAATGTGGTGTTTGGTGTTACTAATTAAAAAGCACACAGTGAGACTGCTCGTCAATGAACTTTTAACTCAGAACAGCTCTTTTTGAACTATAATTTTTTTTTTTCAGTTTACTACTATTTCAAGTTTTGCTTAAAACTACTGGTCATTTCGAACGTGATATATATATATTTTGTAAAATGAATGAAGTAATGATTTTTATTATAAAACAATTATTATTTATTGAATTAAGGATCCCAAGACTTTCTATGCACGCTGTATGTAGCTGCCATATTATGGGATGTCGCGTGTCGTTCGTAAGGCAGGCATAGATCATGCTGCCTGTTGCCTCTATTGTCCCTCACAGCCTTCAAAAAACGATTCATCTGTTGTAGGAGGAAGACCTCGGCATTTGTCCCCCAATCTAATCACTGACCCTCCCCCCTGGTGTTCAGCTGTGACGCAGTTTCCTTAACACTAACCCTAACCCTTAACATTGCTGAACGCTATTTGTATATTGCACTTAGACTTAATCTTTTACTGGATTTACTCAGGTGCAGATTCTACAAAGGCCTGTATTTGTGCCATGCTGCAGTGCATATAAACAGGTGACATCACTTCATGCGTCAGTAATTCAGGGACTTTTATGACAATACAACAAGGCTTGCTGCCAGTTCGGCTGCCTGACTGTTTTTAACACAGATTAAAATAGCCAGTCATCACACAGACAAAAATGGCAGGAACCCGCTTGGCCGTCTCGGTCGCTCCGTGATCAGAGCGTGTCAGTATCGGGGCTCGAAGGGAAGTGTGAAAAGGGACAGGAACTAAGCACTACAGGATGTGGTCTTTCCACTTCAGGGCCCGCCAGGGTGAGCGAGGCCCAGCGATGTGGCCGCGTCACGCCCCCCGACCCGGAGAGAGCACTGGGCTCATCAGAGCAGAGTCAGGCGTCTCTCTGTTTAGCTTCCGGCTGTTTCCTGCGATTCTTTATGCACAATGCCCATCAGAGGAGGCTCCCGGCTGTCTCTGTTGTCCTTCGGCCCTGTTCATAAGTGACCTTCGCTCCTGCCAGTGTGCGTGCCTCTCTGCAGGCACCTCCCAAACCATGAAACCACGTTCCATAAGTTCTGCGCACATTCCCACTTGCTGTAAACAGCTCTGGAGAAATCTGCTCTCCGCTTCCGCAGAGATTAATTCATCTGTCAGCGGACAGGGACCGAGGTCCAGATAAAATTTCTCATTTTGGCCTGGACCTGTCTGGCGTCACAGAGCCCATGACGTCACCACAGCTGGATTTGGGTCCTGGGGTGACGGACCAGATGCCCTGTGACATTTGTTTTTTATCGTACACAAAGTACACGCATCCCAGCTCTCATGCCAGTAGGCGGATGGAAACCCACTCTGATTGGCTACAAGCCAACGTGCCTTGCTTTGGTTTCCCACAGTTAGACCCGTCGCTGTGCATTTCTGTTTCCGCTGTCGTTGCACGGCAAGGGCTCACTGTGAGCGGCCGTGGTGCATCGTTGCATTGCAGTGTTGCCAAAGCGACAGCAGGAGATACAGTGGCTGCATCTGCCTGTCGGGGTGGTTTGAGGGTTCAAAATGACTCAATCCAGACCCAAAACCTCGGCCAGATTTACAAAATGGCTTGTCCCTGCAGATGGAGCTCATGATCTCACTCCTGCCCGGGCCTCTGAGAAACATGTAATTCTGTCTGCCCCCCGTCTCCAGCACCCCGTCTGCTAAAAGCCACAGATGGCTCGTCCTTCCGCATGGCAGCGCGCAGCAGGTGGGGCAAAGACAGCGAGCTTCTGTACCAGGGGACCCTGCCAGGTGTCAGCAGAGCATGCGGTGCCCCGACAGGCAACAGCAACAGGCTTTTCTCACCTGGTAATGCAGTCAAACCCAGAACCAGGTAACATCAGCAGAGCACTATGAAGGGTGATATCTCACAATTTACATCCTGTGCTGTAGCAGAACCACGCTGGTTTAATCTGGTCATAGTGAAACTGGAGGTGTACGACTCTCAAAACACCTGCTTAAAGGAGGCTACAATGCACACTCTGACACAGAGAGTTTATAATGCACAATCTTGAAGACGTTACTATACACTCTGACACAGAGAGTTTATAATGCACAGTCTGGGAGACGGTGCTATGCACTCTGACACAGAGAGTTTATAATGCACAGTCTGGGAGACGGTGCTATGCACTCTGACACAGAGAGTTTATGATGCACAGTCTGGGAGACGGTGCTATGCCCTCTGACACAGAGAGTTTATAATAAACACTCTGGGCACCGCGCTACACACTCAGTATGAGGGACTGTACTAGGTTGTCCACTACAGTATATCGGCTTGGTGTAAACAGACGTCTGTCACCACAGTGAATATCATGTGATGACCCACACTGTGACAGTCCTCCCGGGGCAGATGGGAAAGGAGCCCGGGGGGCCTCCATTCGCACATGGGGGGGCCCATATTCAGACACAGCTTCTGGGTCACTTGATTTCAGCCCCCCCCCCCCACTAGGTAGAGATTATGGCCCCATGTCACTCTAAGTACCCCCCCGGCATCACAAACAGCTTACAGCACACTGTATCTGCCATTCTCGGCTGTTTTCATAGCTGGAACTGAGGTCACCAGTGCCCCCCTCACTAACTTTCATTTCCAAACCTCCCCCTCTACCTCTCCCCCCTCCCTGTCTGCCTGTCTTACCATTAGGTGCTTGTCCCTGGTTTCCAGAAATATCATACCAAACTCAAGCTCTCTGTCTCCCCCCATCCACGGCACTGATTGAGAAGCACATATCGATGATGGGGTCTCTTAATGAGCTCACCCCAGCCCACTGAAAAACCACCTCATGGCTGGGGGGCTTTTCAGCACCAATTTTTTATTCATGACTGTTTTTGGTATTAACCATGTTTTTTTTTTAAATCCAAGAATACCTTACAAACCAGGATGTGGTCAAGCAGAGGGCGAAGCTCGGGGCTCAAATTCAAGGCCGTAGATTTGGGTATGGGTGGAGGCACATGTCCATACAAATACCGTGGGAGTACCGAGTGTGTTCATGGGGGGTGGGGGATTCGGCGATTATTTTGTCCCTAGCAATGTTGAAAGCAAAGTTACACCCTTGTTCGAGCTTCACCTTCTGATACCGTTAGTTAGTAGGATGGTTAGTAGACTGTAAGCTTTGCATGACTGCTTTCCCTTTTAAAATGTAAGTACGCGCCTAACTAGGAATTTAGTTAAATCAGTTCTGAGTAACCCAACCCCCCCGACCTCTTAGCCACTCCCAGGTTAGGATTTGGTGAGCGTTTCTGAATCTGCTGGAGTTCTTTGGCGTTCCTTAGACAGAGACCATCCCGTCAGGCGTCACGTGCATTGAGGGGGGGGGGGCTCTAAAATCGTTAGTATTGGCTTTTTAACCCGGCACAATACCAATTTATATAGTCTGTTACTCACTGGCAGTTATTAAAGGGCAGCTTATTTTTTAACAAGGACCCATAAATGCGCTGACCTCTGTCTCCTATTTTCAGATATATTACCTTTTGGCGCATTTTACCCGCCTTTATCATGTGCGGCTGTGATTATTTTATTACACTTTTCTCCTCCCAGCTTTTATAGCCAGGAATAATGTACGGACCGTCCTGGTTTTAGAAGAGACCCATTATGTGTGATTGAGTGGGGACCGGTCCTCTGCATATGCTGCGCAATTACACATCTCGGCTGCTCCCTATAAATATTTCGCTGTGTGAAACACTGACGACGTACGGTACTCCTTGTATTGTACGTCGTTCTGTCAAAGACAGGACGGTCTGCCTTGGAGTTCATCCAGAAGACAGCGTGTAACATCTGCTTTATTTCTTCTCACGAGCTTAATAATTGTGTTCCGTTTTCTGCACAAGAAGGAACTGATTTCTTCATTCTTTTCAGAATATTGTATTGCAATACTCCAATTTTATGTTATATACGATGCGTCTCTACATTTTAAAAAATTACGTATTTATGTTTCTGATGATGCACATGACAGGGGAAGGTATATAATTTGGTAGTTGCCAATTTGCGTAGGGGGATACCTATCAGGAATCGTATTGAACCGGGGTATAAACTGCTATTTTTTAAAACAAGTTAAACACCATTAATTCTAGGAACCAACTAAATTTGGTCATGTAGAGTGAAACCCGGTCACGTTTTCGGTATACGTGTGCATATGGGTAAACTGGGCGCGATAAAAATGATCCGCAGCTGGTTCGGAAGCCTTCAGAACCGAGGCTGTCTGGTCTTAAATTCTGCTGTTGCGTCCTGTCAGCATTCACGTAGGACTCTTGTGAGAGATAACGGAGTATATTATCTATTTATTTAATGGTTTGGCGCTGCAGTTTATCCCGAACACTCGCCGTAAGGGTTGCTGAAGGTTAACCAGCGACACCAGAAGCCCCCGAATGTATTAAGTGTACAGCTTCCAGTGTCTGTATCTGCCTTAGTGCCTACAAACACGCCGCCTTGACAGCGTTCTGCATGCATGAGAGCGGAGAGCGCGTACTGTCAGCCCCTGACGCGCGACTCACGCCCAGCCTGAGCAGACTGGGACCGCTCTCTTTTAAAAGCGCTCCGGGCAAAGCTGACGACTTCCCGATCCGTGCATCATCTGCAAGTGATGGTGACGACTTTTTAAAGCGATGCTTAGGGGAACATAGAGAAAACCCTGTGTCGGTGGAGCTTTTTTTGGTGAAGGATTTATGCATTCGCCTTTCATTTATGAAAACTGTCATATTCTTGGCTTTGTGTGTAGCAGGAACATGTTACAATCCGCTCTGAACTTCGTGGTGCACATTTAAACATTTTGCGAGGTTTTTTTTTTTTTTGTATTCTACGGAACTTTTTTTAAGCGTACGTGGTGCGGAGTCTTAACACACCGCTGCCGACCGTGCAATGCTGGGATGGTTTGGTGCTCTTTGCATGCTGGTGCTGTTGGCCTCCCTCTGGTCGGCGTCACGGTACCTCGGCTCGGGCAGCCAGTTCTTTGCGTTGATCTGCCGTCTGCAAAGGAGCATTTCACGGCGCCAGCTGCGGGAGAATGGTCCGGGCAGGTGCGCTCCCGATCGCACTACCTCCGCCGTGGCGGCGCGGAGCGAAAAGGAGACCGTCTCCCTGATCTGCAAACCTTCAGCGCTTGCCAACCATCTCCTCAAGCACTGTGCGACCTTCTGCGCCTTCCCTGCTGTCCCGGCGTGGAGCTGGCGCGCCAGTCCGCTCTTGCAGACGGTCTTCGCTGCCTGCTGGCCGGGTGGCTGCGCTATCCGTTTCGTCCGTGACCACCTCCAGATGAGCGACGACGGCTTGGTTTCCCTGGACTGGGCTGTCGCTGGCACCGCGCACCACAAGCGGAGGAGAACATCCAGTAATTCCAATAGTCCAGTTTTACTGATTATACCAAACTCCTTTGGGAAAATTACCAGGAGTATTTTAAAGGTAATCGAGATTGGAAACTACCTCCTAAATTTCTTCCCAGATTGTAGCTTGTCATTATTATGAGTCCTGCTAATGTGAGCGTCTACTTATTACTTACTTGCTGTTAAACTTCATATATGTAACTGGCGTTATTTGCTTACAGAAATCACACATAGTTTTCATATTGAATGGGTTTGTGTAGTTGTTTCTCTGATTGCTGATTTTTCCCGTCCATCAATGCTTCAAATGTCCAAAGTTCTACTCTGAAAGGTTTGCGTAGGACGCCGTATCCCAGTTATTTGTGTCTTTGATGTTACCTCGGAACTGGGATTTTTGTAGGCATATTTCATGCATGAGGTTCCGGCTTGTACAACTGATAAAGAAGGCCCGTTATCAGCTTCATTATTGCGGTGCACAAAATTTTGCACGAAGTGGTTTTATGTTGTGAAGAAACAGGTGCTGCGGGGAGGAAGCGGAGCCTCGAACGGCTTACATTCACACCTCCTTAGTTGGAGAGATGTCACTGGGGGGTTATGCACCGTTGCTTTGATCGAGAGCCGGTCAGTCTTAAGCAAAAGGATACACACAGACCCGATCATTGTTTTTCATTTTGTAGTCGAGTACACGATCTTTATATGGTATTATTTTAAGGTCGGGAATTGCGTCCCTTACGCGTGATATTTTTTAACGTTTGGGGCAACTTATCATATTAAGTTTTTACCCCATTTTCACACGTAGGTCGATTGTGATAGGAGCATTGTGATATCTGTTTGGAATCCACCTGAACAGTTTGTTTCTTGCTATTTTGTTAGTTGGCATTTGACGAATAGATCTCTCAGCCCCCCCCCCACTCCCCCACTCCATAGCGCAAAAGCCATAGAAAGTGGTCAATGGCAGACGGTCCGGCGCACAGTTTCCCTGCCTTTCTTTTGGGAAACTGGCGAATGGAGCCGAAGGCAGCAGTATGTTTTTAGGCATCGTCTGTCGCTGGTTTTCCCAGCACTCTCCTTTCAGCAAAAAAAAGAAAACGTTTTATCACCGTGGTCTTAAAAACAGACCCGCGATTATGGCTAAATAGCGGCGATTGTAACGAACTGGCAGGTTGACTCCTGTTTTGCGATATGGAGGGACGCAGTCTGTTTTTTTTTAAACTCCATCCTCCTTCTATGACGGTGCCTCGTATCTGATCTGTATCTTTCATGATCCACAACATAACATTACCAATACGCCCATTTTGCAATTCAGCCCTCGTAATGTAATCAGTAGTCGGGCCGAAGAGGATAATAATATTTTAGCTTTGGTCGTTATGAGGCACCTTTCCGTACGTATTATAATTATCCAGAGAAACTGAGGTTGCCGGCTCCTCTTTCTGCTCGCCCTGCGTTTCCTTTTTAGGAGAATTCTGCCGGTCCTCCCAGATGTTGTAATTCTAACGTTTCTCCTGCAAGATTTGGTTAATCTCACACAGACGCACAAAAAGACATCGCAGGAGAGCAACAGCAACTGAAAGTCATTATTTTCTCAGTGGTTCCTTGATTTATGACAGCTATGCATGATGACTGAGAGGCACATTTACTGAATTTTCTATAGTAAATCCCATCTACCCGAAATCAGTTCCTGGGCCCAACATCACCATTGCACACCTTTCCAATGCAGAGGGTGATGTCTGGTAAATTAACACAGTAGCTCCAAACCACTCCGGATTCCCGTAATTTAGCACGCCCAATTTGTTCAGTTAGTATTGCGTCAAGGACTCTGTCAGACAGATGTCCCTAACATGTTACCTGCTGGTTCATTAGGTTGGAGTGCATTATGCACAGATGATGCCAGGTCTCCTGGTGCTTTCAGCTGGTAGGTGGGGCAGTTCGGACCTAGGAAGCCATTCGTTTGTTCTTTGTCTGAGGGGCGGGCTATTTGTGAGATGTGGGTGGAGCTTCTGCGGGGGT
>JAODJX010000130.1:504516-515085 GCA_026776945.1 Isichthys henryi | reverse complement strand
CCCCCCCCCCCCCCCCCCCCCCCCCCCCCCCCCCCCCCCCCCCCCCCGCCCCCCCCCCCCCGCCCGCGCCCGGCGGCCCGGCCCCCGCCCAGAGGGGTGTGTATGCACTTTTACTCCTTTTTCTGCTAGAGGTGAATGCTCTTCAGATACAGCTCCTGGTGATAAGAAGCCCTACAATTGAAGCACGGATGGCAGGCAGTGAGAGAAGCCGGCGTCGATCGTGTGGCTCCTGCAGGGTTTCCGTGCACATGAACCACAAACTCACAAAGCAGCCTTAACGCCTTAACGCCTCGCGGCTGACCTACATTTCGAATGACAACCGCACTCCAGCTTGTGGGGTGACCTTCAGTGACCCTGTGGTCCGGCCCGCCTGCTTTCAGCTGCACCGAGGTCCGATATTTGGCTGCACACCTGCTGAAGCACATTGCTACCCAGCAGCCGCATGTGGAATCCTACGGCGGGATGGCGCTAGTGCCCCCCACTCGTTGCAGTTGCAGGTCACGAAAAGAACTCTACTCCTTCCTGGCAATGAGATCATAGACAGGGGGCTGCTCCCCTCTCCTTCTCCCCCAGGCCGCCCTGACAGACCATATCTTTGTATTTACGTTCTTGGCTGGTGTATTTATGTGAAGGAGGTGAAGAACTGAGCAGTGCTGTGCTAACACATACACAACAAGAGCACGTCCTGCCATTGGACCTTGAGGATCTCAGTCTGTCTGGGTATCACACAAGCCAGTTGGCCGTCAGGGAGGCCAGGGTGCATCGGTGACAGTGTCTGATTGGTGGGCGTTTGTCATGTCCATTCTAATTGTATCCTGATCTCCCTGGAATGTGCTCCCTGCTCAGTGGATGGACAGATGGATGAATGGGTTGTGCTCATTGAGTTAAAGCTGTTAACTTTCTCGCCATCATGTCACTGCCTGCTTTCTGTCCAGAGTTTTTCAGTGACGAGTCCATCTCTCACAGCTCTGCGAGGCGGGCCTGAACCATGGCTACCTCCCGGTCGTCTTCAACCGCCGCAGCCACAACGGGACGCCGCTCAGCACGCTGAAGCTGCAGCAGTTCGGCGACCCGGCAGACCTGCGGGAGGCGGTGCGATATGTGCGCTACCGCCAGCCAGTGGGCCGCATCTACGCGGTGAGCGAGAGCACCGGCTCCGGCCTGCTGCTGTCCTACCTGGGCGAGTGCGGCTCGTCCTGCTACATCACAGCCGCCGCCTGCCTCTCACCCGTCTTTCGCTGCCAGTCCTGGTTCGAGAGCGGCTCATCCCGTTTCTGCCACTGGGCCATGCTGCTCTACCAGAAGTTCTGCCTCAGCAGGTATGGGCTGCCCAGGAATACGTTGTCAGTCGGTGAAAAATGGCTGCTTATATTCAGAGAACCTACGTAGCTGAAAGTTGCTTTAAGCATGATCACCCAAAAGGTACAACAGTAGTGCCCCTCATTCTCTGGCCTCCCCCACTCAGAGCCCCCCTGTCTGGTTAGCTATTCCACTGTCTTGGTCATTGTTGGTTTCTGTAACCATAAATGATAAGTGGTCAGAGAATAAAATCAGTGACCTCTAATCTAAGTACTGACCAGAGCTCTCCTGATGGGCAGAGCAGTCAGCCGATGTAGTGTCCAGTGTGAACCTAATTAGCTTCCACATGGTCACGTTAGTGTGGAAAAATCACAGTGTTGGGCAAAAGCTGGCGTGGTTCTGGACAAAACGTTATTTCAGGCCGGTGAAGCTGAAAGATTGACCTCACCTGCAGCTGATTGGTTCAGCTACACAGATTCACAGGTCAAAGTTCAATTAAGATGAACTAGGCGCGAAATCGCCCTATTACTATAAATGAGGAATTTGATTTTTTCCGATCACGCAGCTATAATGAAAGTGAATAGGACGCAAATATTTTTCCGTGCTAGTGTGGCCGGACCTTTACGGTTAATTCTTTAATATTACACTCTATTAAGTGCTTAAAGCTAGCTAGTGTTTCCATGACTACCAGCGGCACGTGGACCTCTCTGAATGGAGTGCTGTGACCTTTGGGATCTGGGTTCGAGTTGAGGTGCTTTTATTGTGTTAGTCTGTAATGGATGTTGATGTCCATTCTGGCCGTAGGTACAGGACGGCTCTGGGGGAGGTGCTGCACACTGACAACTTGTTCTCCAGCTCGTCCTTGCGGGCCTTGGAGGAGGCACTGTTCTGCCACCAGGGGGCGTTGGCTGGCAGCGCAGCCGGGCACGAGAACAGCTGGGAGGCATACTGGGAGCGGAACGACCCGCTGCGTGACGTGGACGAAGTGGCGGTACCGGTGCTGTGTGTATGCAGCCGAGATGATCCAGTGCGGGGCGACACCCGCGTCACACTGCCCCTGGAGCTCTTCGCAAACAACCCCCACTTCTTCCTCCTGCTAACGGGTCATGGCGGCCACTGTGGGTTTTCCACGCCCGACGAGGGCGCCACTCCCTGGAGCCACCGCGCGCTGCTGGAGTTTTTCCGGGGAACTGCAGACTTCTTCGCTGCTGAGGAGAGGGCCAAACTGGCAGTGCGGAGGCGGGGCCTCACGGCCGTAGGCGGGCCTAAGGGTTTTCGCCACCGCAGTGGGAGCACCTGTAAGAGACCGCCCGCCTACTCCCTCAACATGCAGTCCATCTTCAGCTGGCAGAGATCTTACACCAGGTGATATCCTTCTAGTGGAGGATGTGAGAATTGCATGGAGCACCCCCCCCCCCCTTCTGTCAGTGTAATATTGGGTGTGGAGTTACTGCCCAGCTGAAGGGCTAGAAGCACAGATGTTCGTTAGCTGTCACCCCTCACCTGAGTACCTGGCACTGTGATTCTTTTCCTTGTTAATGATGTGCTTCAGTCTCTCGTTCAACATGACGTCCAGTCTGTGTGCCCGCAGATGTCCCAGGATGCCTTGTGTCATATCCCCTGGGGGGTTCACTCGTTGCTGTTTTTTACATTTCTTGGCTGTTTGTGTTTTTGATGACACTACGAAGTCAGCACTGAGCTTCACCCCAAACTGGGCCACAGCGGAGGCCCACAGCTGGAAAACCGTGTGCAGCCCCGACTGCCTGCCCCGAGGTGGAGTGGCACTGCGGCTTTGCACAAGTTCTCTAAACTCCGCTTTGTACGCCTTTGTAATCACTGGATGTGCTCGGAACGCGTCTGTGATACGTCTTTGCCTTTTTAAAAATTCTCGTACCATTTTGGAGATGGTTCATTCCGTGTTTTCTTAATAATAAATAAACTGCGCTGCTTGAAAATGTCTCTCGGCGTATGTCTGAGTTTGTGCAGCCAGGGCGGTGAAGCCGAGGGAATGAGCTCTGAGAAATGATTCGTCAGCATTCGGTTCCCGAGAAGTAAACTGTAAAAAACCAACAGCTGAGGTTATTTACTGTATGGAAATACTTGAGTCAGCATGCATTTTACGGCTGTTTATATCTGTCCAACGTATAACTTTGGTTTGGGTTTTAAACTGTTTTTCTCATTACTGAGGCGTTACTACAAACCGAATGGCAGGAAGGCTGCTGGATGACCCCCTTAATATCGCTTCTTTCCGCCCAAACTGTTCGAGGCGAGATGAGCCGTTGGTGTGCGTCAGGAAGAGGCTCGCGGCCTCCATCTAAGTGCGCCGCAAGTACATCACTGGCAAAGGTTGGATAAGCTGCAGGAAAACAGACAGCATCCATTTCTAAGGTATTCGATGATTACAGGTAGTTAAAATCAGAACCATGACGCCTTTTGCTTTTTTTCCATTTTCTGGTAAAACGGCATCGTCACATGTGACACCATGGAGCTCCAACGCAAACCGGGCGCACATCATGTGACCCGAACCATTTAACCCAACAAGAGGCCGCCAGAGACGCCTCCCCGCCTGCCAGAGACACCTCCCCACCGGCCAGAGACACCTCCCTGCCTGTCAGAGACGCCTCCCTGCCTGTCAGAGACGTCTCCCCACCGGCCAGAGACGTCTCCCCGCCGGCCAGAGACACCTCCCCACTGGCCAGAGACGTCTCCCCGCCCATCAGTGCCATGTGTATCTCCTGTCAGCAGAAAGGCAGAGCAGGGATGCAGGTCCATCACCTACCAAACTGAATCCACCCACCTGTAGACCCGCCAATATTTCTGATACCAGTGTAGCTCTGGCTCAAACTGAGACTTGATCCCTGGTCTCCTAGAAGCTGTTTACTGTCTGATATATTACATCCAGTAATGATTACTGCAGTAATTTCATCTGTAGCAAAATACCTGCAATACGGGATTGAATGTGTTCGCGGTGTGTGACCAATTCTCATCTCTGAGTGGTCGGGTCGGATTCCAGTCTTACCCCGACACTATATGGAGATTTAAGTGGCCGCTGAATAACAATTGAATGGCCTTTAAGCAGAGAAATAATTACTTTAGTCTTTCATCAGTGTCAGCATTAATGCATGTTAGATCTAATTTGCTTGATTTTAATGCATTTCTGTTAATTACCATACAATTGATTGCGGTCAACTGTATACATTGGCGGGGGGGTCACTGATTTAATTTCTGCTGCCCTTTTTGAAAGCCCCCCCCCCCCCCAGTTGAAGACCAGAAGGAAAACACAGGTAATATGATAGGGTTTGCTGGGATCATGCTCCCCACTGACGAAGTGGCAGATGGGGGGAGGGCCGCAAAATGAACGCAGGGACTACTAATTTTCCAGCTAATAAACAAAATAAATGTAAAAATGTAAAATAAGAATGTGTTTGGCTGCACTCCACTTACGACACTCGCTACTGTCGTAAATGTCTTTTTCATATTCGCGGTGGCTGCCATTAATAACGTAAGACTTTCCGTGCGCCGGATACGGTGCAGTAGGCAGCTGGCCTTGTTTTCACACCCGAATGAATCCGAACTGAAAATAATGGGAAAAGGACACAGAGGCGCTGTGCCGGGATCGTCTCTCAGTTTCATTTTCCCTTTTTCCTTGCTACCATTTTCGTTTTGTGTCTGCATGAGTAACCACATATAAATAAACTATTTCAACAATTAAGAAGTTAATTTTTTTATTATTATTTTCAAGCAATATCTTCAGCTTCGATTATTGATTAAGTGACCTGGGTGGCTCAGTGGCTAACACTGTAACCACTGCCATCTCTGTGTGTTGCCACTGGCAAAATACAGTTAAGTGAATTGGCATTTCCATATAGCCCAGTGTGTGTGAGACCTTGCAATGGACTGGCATCCCATCCAGGATACCCCCCTGGCATAAACTTCTGCCACAGCAGGCCTCATGTTTTTGGCGTGCATTGCGCGTAGACATATCTATTTAATAATTCTGCTTCGTGGATGTGGAACGCCATCTAGTGGAAAATAGGGGGAAATACAAAATTTATAATTATAAATATTAAATAAAGATATCAACTATGCATAGGTTTCTACTGCCGTATAATTAGACTTTGCACTATTAATTAATGCTCCAATAAAAAGTTCAACCCACCCAAAAATTTATACATTTATTCAGTAGTTATTCAGCTGTATCAATGAGTAGAGGTTGCATCTATGTACGGCACCCAGAGAAACGCCCACAAAGCGACAGTTTTTGTCCCTTTATTTCTCTTTCCTGGACACGTAATTTAAAAGCTGATTTTGATGATGGTGTCTTTCAAATGTCAAACGTTGCTATATGTGAGTGTTTAAATGTCCAATTCAATTAAGTCCATTCAGCGTAATTTCAGTGCCAACATCTGGGGCCTTTTTGCGGCGGATATTCTCTAAAGTTTTTGTTGCCCATGGTGTCACACACATGATATTAGTCGAGGCACGTGAGCAGGTTATTCCGAACTTGTTCGTCATATGTAGATATGCATCCGTAGACATGTACTATATACCCAGTCGCACATCTGGATGACCAGAGGTGGCTTTATTAGCTAATACTGACGCCATGGTTATTATTGAGAAGCATCGGCGTATCGCCCAATTTCAATCCTGATGAATCAGCCAGGCGATCTGCTGGCCTGTCCACCCGATGAAGCGTGGCAGCATCCGTTGTCATGGAAACTGCCTCCGCACTCCCAATAGTCAGTAGGTGGCGATACTGGCGGCGCCCCCATATGGGGCCAGTATGTATATATATCATGTTGAAGTGACAGACCTAATGATGCAGTTACCTCTCTGTTTGGTTCGCTTACAGGCTAAAATTATATTTAGCTGCGCGGACACAGCCGGCTCGATTCGGTTTCCTTTAACGCGCAACGCAGCCCTAAAAATATCGGCAAACACCGGCAGTGAAACCGAAGAAAACGCAGACGATAGGAGAAATCTTAACAGAAGAGCGCTACGATGTTCGTATACGTACATGATATACAGTGTAGGATGCAGACACTGCTCCGCACTATGTAGTCTACGTATAAACAGTGAGCTATCACACAACAGAGGCAACTTTCAGCACAATTTGTTTATTTTTGCTATATGTTTAGAGACATAAACGTGTTGGTGGCATTTCGAGAGGCCGTTCAAAGAGGTACATGTCTAGGCGAGGCATGGTGTGTCAGATTTCCTATAAGGTTTCCACAGCGGATCGCGTGCGTGCAGGTCCCGAATTAAAGGGAAAGCCTCAGACAGGAGAAATGCCGAGAACATTAATCTCACAGCCATTGTTGTTCTGTCTGAAAATTTTTATCTCGATGCCGCCAAATGCCCTGCCGGTCAGAAGCGAAAACCGGCCATGACGTAGCAGCGCTCAGCACAGAGCACCAGAAGGGCGAGAGCTCACGGCAAGGGCTCGCACACGAAGGAGGGCGTCGGGAACGCGCATAGAGCGCCCCGCGTGGAGCTCGACAGTTCCTGCCCAGAAAGACGTCTCGTAACCCGGGGTGCATTCCTGAGAAGGGGAGCGAACGCAAACGCGTCGGGCGAGGTTCCCCTGGGGAAAGCCTCTGATCGCCGTGCTCCGGAACAGTGCTGTAGGCTGAAGGAGAGGCGAAAGATTACGGGTCGTCTCCCTTGCTCGGAGATAGAGGCAGATGGGTGATGGGTAGGATTTGGGTGAGTAACAGATTATTTATGCACTGCTGCAGTCTGCAGTCTTACGCGTCTTTAGCCTGGCTTGGGAGATAATGCCAGAGTCCCCGGGGGGGGTAGGTGGGTGAATACGGAGCAGATCCAGACTGGTTATATGACCACGCCTATCCACAATCCATCTCCTCTGTCAGAGGCTGCTGTCAAATCACCATCCTGCCAAACTCTGCTGTCCATATCTCACTGCAGTTGTGCAACATCTCCACTGTAAGAGTGACTGTGTTCTGATCTGGGATGAATATGGTGCTGCTTGTCTGTGTGTCTTAGTGCACAATGGGGGTAGGGGGTGGGGGGGGATTCACGTCACATATGGCCACCCGGGAGGTCATCCACGCTTAGGGCAGAGCAACTGGGTCATTCCGGTGTTTTCATCCATTATGTAAGGCAACGGGTTGGCTCTTAAATGGGAACACGAGACAGACACGCACGCCCACACATGCGCACACACACACACAAGCAGGGCTCACATTCTGTCTAGTGTAACAAGTTTCATGCTGAAAGTGACTGAAAGTTCTAGCAGGCAAACTGAAAATCTGGAGGCCCCGGAGCCATGTTTCCACGTCTTTTTTTAACCTACTGGAAAGACTGAGCAAACTATTCTGTGGGGCTGACTGATCCTGAGTCAGTTTGGCATTCAGGGCTGCTGTTTTTCACGCGCATTGATTCTCCTGTGACCACATGAGTCTTTAAGAGCATCAACCATGATGAACATGTCAGACAGACCTGAGGTGACACGCCTTGGTCGCCATCGCCCCCCTGCAGGTCTATGATGGCACATGGCACTGACCGGCGGCCGATGCTGAGATGGGGGGGCGGAAGCCGGCGTCTGAGTAATGTGAATGATAGTGTGCTGGCAAGGGGGGCTTGTGAGCCAGCTGCCGATGAATCATCATGCTTTTGGCCCTACCCCCAATGCGTCAGGACATGCTACAGATGCTCACGCACACACTCCCACATAGACGGCGGTCAACCCGCCGACGGAAACCACCGGACACTGACCCAGGCATGACAGTCACTCCAGGGACAAGGAGACATGACCCGGCCACTTCTAGCAAAGAGGGATGTTACATAACATGTTATTGATTGCAGAGTGCGTGGCCCCTCGTGTGAGTGTGACTCAGGGCCCCCATCTTTACAGGGGTGGGCCTGTGTACAGGCAGGGGATCCGGCCTGCTAGGCTCTCACATCTCTGTGACAGTGCTGCCCCCCCCCCCCCACCTCGGCAGGTCATGTGGAGAAGAAAAGCATCTTGGGAATGTCTCAGTTTGAATCCAAACGTCTCAGAAACCCCCCTCCCATTCTGCTGTGACATATGGCTGTTTTCCAGGCTTGCTTTGCACGTCGAGCCTTGTGCCCCCCCCCCCATAACCCCCCCACTGCACCGCACCCTACCCTTGCAAAGCTGCGATGTCAATATTCATGCCAGGAATGCAGCTGGCTCTCTTCCCTGGTCCAGAACAGGCCCCGGCCCTCCATTTTGTTTAAGCAGCATGCAGAGAAAGTGCCCTGGAATGACTGTGGGGAAGTGTGGCCAGGGACAGCAGCTCCCTGCAGCAGACAGTGATGGTGGGTCACCCCCGGTGGGGGGAGAGAGGCCCCTGGAGCCCTGCAGATTCACAGCTCATGGTATAAGTGTTTTTGCCAGACTCTTACCTATATCTGAACGGGATTAATTAACTTGAATGGTCCGTCGTTCATTTCCTGAGTTTGTTAGTGCGACTTTCTCCTGATGAGCTTTGCGCGCAGTTTAGGCACCAAAATATCACTAAAAGAACTTCTCATCTACAAGATTGGTTTGTCTTTAAAAATAGGAAGGCAGAAAATAATAGACAGCCGTGAACGGAAAGCCCTGGTGTATGCAGCGCATTCGCAGGTCAGAGCGGATACGTGCCCGAGTGCCTCAGCACCGCCCCCTAGTGTGCGTCGGCTGGCTGTGCAGAGGGCTTATCTATTCTGCTAGGTGCAGAGATTAAGGAAATGTGGGTCTGATGGCAGCTATTTTTTAAAGTAACAAGGCCAGCATTTCGTCTAGCCTCCGGCCTGTTTCTGGAAACAGGAAATGTGTTTTAAAGCGTATCAGAACAGAGAAAATTCTGGTGCCTTCGCCCTACACAGACACGACACGGCCCGTGATACAGGGTCCGAATGAGCTTCTGTGAGCAGGCAGCTCTCTTCGGGTTCAGGGTGTGATGTATATATTGCTACGGCCCAGCTTACTATGCTGATGCCACAGTGCTTCTGGAACTTTCTATAATCACAGGCTCAATTAACCGCCATAGAACAATACCGCTCGCAGACACAGAAAAGAATTTTTGAAGATATGCGGTAAACAGTCAGCCTAAGTGATACTCCCCCTCCCAGGAGTCCAGCCTCTTCCGCTGTGCTGTCGGTCACCCGTGATCCAGAAATTCGGCCTTGCAGCGATGGCTCTTCCGCGGGAGCCCGCAACACAAGAAGGCTCTGACCTCGCTCACATGCCGGAGACGCCACAAATATGCCCAAAATTCCTGTCCTGCCATAACAGCCCTTCTATGCGCAGATATGAGATAATAGTTATGCATTTTAAAGTAGATGTCACTGCTGTTTGTCCATCTGCACGAAGCCATAGTTTTCATGCTGGGACAGCAACATGCTAAGGCATCTAGCCGGGGAGTGGGGGGGTCATATACTTCACGCTCGCAGAGGATCTATGCTTAATTTCCGTCCATCAAACAAAGCCCCTTTAAAATGGCCCAGCATCCCTTAAAGGCGATTTAATAATGTTTCTTCCTGGATGATAAACTCAGCGGAAGGAGAGAAAGCAGTCAGTGGGTGTGCAGAAGCAGCCCCCCTCCTGTAACTCCGCGTGCTGAGCGCTGCCTCTTTAAATTGCAGTTAAGTGTCATCTCGCACGCACCAGCCTTTGCTGAGTCATTGGGTTCAGTCTGGTTTTGTAAGCTCCGCCCAGCAGGAGCTCCCATTGGCTACGGGGTCTGCGCAGCGACTCTTCTGGTTGGCTGCCAGCTGCACTGATCGGCTCTGTTCAGCAGAAGACGGCCCTTAAAGTCAAAGCAGGCCTTGCTGAGAAACTGGGGATTACATCCCTAACCACCAGTCTGGGAGGAACATTAGCGTTACTGTTTCTCCTTCCTGGAAAAAGATATCAATGCATATTAAATAAAAATATAAGCATGAAAACATTTAAAGTACCAGTTGTAAATGTTTGCCTGTTAGCACACTATGGAACTGAGATGCACTACTGTAAAATTGTGAGAAAGAATCAGCATAGCGTCCTGCTCTGTGGAACAAGGGGCGTCAGGCAGAGAGATTAATTTCCCAGCCCCTCCCCACACGGCCCCTCCGCTGCTGATCCCGGCTGCCCTTCTGACACCCCAGGTTAGTAGGACTGACCAAGTGACTCATCAGCTATCAGAGAACTATCTCTAGCCTCAGACTCTCACTGAAGGTGCGACCTTTCAAAGCTGTCATGGTGGGGGGTAGGGCTGGGCTGGGGTGGGGGGGCGGGTTACCTCACATCTTGTGTTACAGTGT
>JAODJX010000130.1:474495-487975 GCA_026776945.1 Isichthys henryi | reverse complement strand
CAACACTGCCCCACCTTGGGCCCCACCCACCCCTTTTTTTGGGGGGGGGGTAACCCCCCCGGGTATTTTTCTTGAATATATTTTTCTGGAGGAAAATAAAGAGCCCCCCCCCCCCCCCCAGACTGATGCGTTTATTCTGAATCACCCTGGAAAAAGTACGATTTACAGTCCCCTTGTCGGGTGGCCATGTCCCTCTTACTGGGCCTGGCGAGTCAGGAACATGCAAGGTTACGGACGGCGTGTGTCATCTGGGGCAGAGCCAGGTCTGCCACAAACGGGAGGCTCTCTGTTGCGCAGGCTGATCCCTTCCCCCCCAGCTGACGGATCTCTAGCATCTGATCCCAATCCCGCATCGTGACGTAACCTTGCCGATTTCTGAGGTAACATCCGTTACCCTGGCAACATAGTTGAATATCTGAAGCAGTATTGCTTCAGCCTTTGGCCCTTGAATGGTTGATCCTCCAAGGCACACACTGACCTGCCACTTAAGTCTGTTTAGCATCAGGTATTTACTCATGTCCAATCTTTTAATGACATTTTGGCCCTATTTTTCATTTTCTTAACCTGATTTGAACCCAAAAGAAATTCGAGCGAAATGATATGATGAACATAGACATTGGCAAACGCAAGCAACATATTAACAAATCTCCGCATTGTCATTTATCCACGTATATAAAGATCGTATAAATATCCTGCTACTGATTCAATTACTACCCAACCAAAGAAAATGAGGCCCCCCCATACTTGTGATTTTGCATCACTGCCACCAGAGGGCGATGAGTAATCAGCCATGAAGGACCTCGCACTGGGGTGTCGGGATAAACCGGGCATCTTGACCAGTGTTACGTGAGTAAATTTGACCTTGACCCCGGGTCGGTCCATTGAGCTTTTCTGCTGGCTGGACGCCTACAGCTTGTCGTGTTATAAAACGGGATCTGATTTCGGGCTTGTTTCAGTAGTTTCTTATTCGTTTGTAAATTGTGCAGAGCATTTTGTCACCTATATCTAATATCTACATTACATAGTCAAACGTTTGTACACACTGAGATTTTCTATATGTGCGTGTTACTTAACATTGACTAAAAATGCACTCAGTATTCTTTGCTAACAGGAATTTACAGTTTGTTCACCATTTGAGTACTTTTGTTAGGAAGAAAATGTTATATCTTTGATTCATCACAGTTACCTCCTCTAGCAGTTATAACAGCAGAGAAAATTCTAGGCATTCTTTCTACAAGGGACATTAAATACTGCTCTGCTTCATGGGATGAAACAGTTAACTAGTGCACTTAGATCCTAGGCTGCCCTTTAATTCTATGTCATCACCACACAACCAGTTAATAGGGTGTCAGACATGCACATGTTATAAAGGAAACTTTTACTTTTACTTTTGTCTGAATAACAATAAATGAAAACATCTTTCCAATGCTTAAGATTCAATCACATGGGGAGAAGCCTGAATCTGTCAGGGTTCGTGGCCCCTCCCCACCCAAAGCAGGCTCTGACCTGCCGAATCAGCACAGGCCTTTGCGCACTCTGAGCATAAGAACAGACTCGTGTGACTTCGGGCGACAGCTTGCTTCCTGTCCCTGCGAGAGGCTTCCAGTGTCCTTCTTCGATAGATTAAGATTTTTCTGGGGTTTCTTGACAAGCTGGGGGTGGGGCCATGATTCCAATCCTATTATCTCAGCCTGTTTGTAATCCCACCAAAACCACTAAAGGCTACACACGCGTCACTGGGGACAGACGCAGCCAGGTGTGGGCATGGAGCAGACCCTGATGCTTGGTGTGGAAGGTGTGAAGAAGACCATCCTGCATGGAGGATCCTCAGAACCACCTCGATTTGTCACCGGCACAAAGGTAGACCCCCCCTCCGCACCTCCACAGGTGACTGCGACTAAAATGAGGTTGACTTGAGCAGCTGTTTTTCATTGGAAAATGCTTTTACGAGACACGCTGAATCATTCGGCGCTCGCGGGTCGGGATCTGTTTCATCTCCTGCTTCAAAGATAAAAATATCTCTGGAAAATGAGACACGCAAGCCGTCGCCTAGGCTGTGTCACTCTACATCCCATATGATCATTCTGCTTTTCCTTTACAAAGCCAGCATGCTTGGGGTGAGCAGAGAGAAGCGCTTCAATGCACCTGTGCCCCTCTTTGCGTAATGGGCAAATGAATCATTTCATTTCACTTAACTGTATGATGCGAAGCTTCGAAAACCCACCTTGTCCGTGTGCAGCTCGGCTTGTGGTTGCAGTTATGGTGTAGCAATGGCATGGTAAGCTAAACTCTCCCATATTGCATTAGAATACTCAGTTCTTCTACAGCAGTGTTTCCCAAACCAGTCCTCAGGGACACACAGACGGTCTATGTTTTTGCTCCCTCCCAAAAGCGCTCATTTTTGCAAAAACGTGGATTGTCTGTGGGTCCCTGAGGGCTGGGTTGGAAAACACTGCGTTAGAATATACAGCTCTTCTAGAGCTACTAAAAAAGTTAGGAAGAAGGCTCTTAATACTAGTCACATGAAATACAATAATGTAACACACCCTGGTAGTAATTTAACTTTCTTGACTTTGGCAAAACAGACATGGAGGAGATGCAGCCAATCAGGTGGCAGAGGCCATAAACCCTGCCCCTTTCTCTCGGTCAGGTGACCTTCCACTTCCGCACGCAGCTGTGTGACGAGGAGCGCACGGTGCTGGACGACAGCAGGAAAGTGGGAGTGCCCATGGAGATAGTGATGGGGAACATGTTTAAGATGGAGATCTGGGAGACACTGCTCGGCTCCATGCGGGTCGGGGAGGTGGCCGAGTTCTGGTGCGATGTCATCGTGAGTACCTGATCTACTCTGGGTGGGTCGTGATTCTCCCTCAGGGTTTATGGAGGACTGGAACCAGCCCACGCCATGGCCAGCAGGGACTCGGGTCGAGACCTGCTGCATTAGAGGAGGCCATGTATTGGTGCAAATGGTTACTCCTTAATCACCTCCCAACTCCCCTCCCATTCTGTGTGCTGTCACAGTCCACAGCTGGGCCGGGCTTCTCCTACCAGAATATTAATCTGAGGAACTACAGGCTTCCTAATCACCTCCACACTGCGTCACATCCCCACCCCCCTCAGATTACAGCCCTTGGGGAACACAGAGCAGGCCTTTCTGTCCACAGGTGGTGCTAGAAGGTTCTGCTCACCGCTCCGAATCGCTGTAGTGGAAGATCTGTTATTCCTGCAGGAGGCGCTGTACAGTGCTCCTGTGTGGGTCACCTGCTACGATTACACAGCTCTTTAGCAATGTGCTTTGAAACCGCTCACCCTCATTCTGTGTACCATGTGTGGATGGACCCCCCCAGCACACAGGACTGTACCCCATAGTGGCTAAGAGCCTGAGACGCATCGCAGAGGGGAAGGACCCTGTGGACTGGCATATCCACACCTGTGGCATGGCCAACGTCTTCGCCTACCACACGCTGGGCTACACCGACTTGGACCAGCTGCAGAAGGAGCCGAAGCCGCTCTACTTTATGCTGGAGCTGCTGAAGGTGTGTGACCCCTAACCCCTGGCCCAGAGAGAGACACAGACACACCATTCATTTCTATGGGCAAAACCCTAATCCCAACCTGACAACCTTAACTCCTACCCAGCCATAAGCTTAACCATAAGTAACCAGAGAAGATACAAGACATTTTTATTTCATTACTTGCAGTCAAATTGAATTCCCCCCCACAGCATCAAAACTGGACCCCCCAGTACACGGGTCTGTACCCCATAGTGGTTAAGGGCCTGAGACATTTGGTCCCCACAATGTAATGTGTACAACACAAACACACACACACACACAAATACAGGCTGCTCCATTTTCCAGTATCTGCATAAACAAAGTCCCCCGTCTAGCGGTGTCCCTAGCATGGTGCAGCACACAGTTGTAGACCAGACTCCCACCGCAGAGCCCCTGCTGACCCCAAGGCTGCCCCAGGTGGAGCAGCCGAGCGAGTACCAGCGTGAGTCGTGGGCCCTGAGCGATGAGGAACGGCTGAAGGCCGTGCCGCTGCTCCACGGCCAGGGGAACATGCTCTACAAGCAGGGCCGCTACCAGGAGGCCACTCTCAAGTACAAGGAAGCCCTCATTTGCATCAAGAACGTCCAGACCAAGGTACCTACATGCTGGTGGGGGGGCAGGTCAGGCCTCCTCACTGTGACTAAGCTCTTCTCTCCCCCCAGGAAAAAGCATGGGAGGCCCCCTGGCTGAAGCTGGAGAAGATAGCCCACACCCTGACCCTCAACTACTGCCAATGTCTGCTCCGCATGGAGGAGCACTATGAGGTCATCGAGCATACCAGTGACATCATCAGCCAGCACCCAGGTCTCTTCCTCTTTTTGGGCACTGTGCATGATGTCGTTAACACTTTCGCACCTCTGAGTGCAGGTAGCTCTTCTGCTCCCCCCTGGTTACTCTGCTCCCCCCTGGAATCTTCCAGAAGCTGCTACTCCTCCACTTCTAGCTTTTACATCAGCATTCAGCCGGCATCCCCCCCTCCCACCCCCGCCCCTGCGCTGCAGTGCTCCAGCTTACCTGCCCAGGCGCGAGGCTGCCTCACTGCACACACTGAATAACAACTGTGTTCTATGTCCTCTGAAGTATTGCACACCAGCGGATTACTGCTCATCTCTTGCTCTCCGGGCAATATCATGTATATAAGACTTCTTGACATGTACATTTGTCTGAAATGCTTTACAGTGGTGTTTCTCAGTCCTCGGGGAGCCCCAGACTGTCCATGTTCTTGCTGCCTCCTACATCCCAAAAACGTGGACTTTCTGGGGGTCCGCGAGGATTGGGTTCAGAAACGCATGATTAAGGTAAGCAGCCCATTTGGCTGAGCACCCACTACCACCGCAAACCCTGACAGGTCCTCTCTCTCCTGCAGGGGTCACTAAGGCTTACTTCCTGCGTGCCAAGGCTCACACCCAGGTGTGGAACGAGGACCTGGCCAGGAAGGACTTCCAGAAGGTGCTGGACCTGGACCCCGGCATGAAGAAGGCGGTGAAGATGAAGGTGGCGGTGCTGAACATGCGGATGGAGGAGAAGCGGGAGGAAGACAGGCTGAAGTACAGGGGCATGTTCTGAAGCAGGGTGGTGCCGGTCCAGCTGGGTCTGTCAGTAGGTAGTTCCTCAGCTTAGACCCTACCTATAAGGTCATGAAAGCTGTAGCCCATATTTTGTGTAGAATTTCTGCTTGTGTGGATGAGGGACATAGTCTCTGCACGCCTAACCCTATAACTGCAAATAAAACTCGGTGGCTGACAGCCTCTGCCTCATCTATTCCTGCTTGTTCCTAAATTTCTGGCACCATCACAATGAATTGAGTGTAAAAGAACAAAGTTATTTCTGGCTGTAATTAGAAACTAACTGAAATAAGCAAGTGAATAGACAAGGCAGGGCGACTAACAGCGGGCAGCAGAGCCAATACAGGCTCCATGAACCCAGGATCAACGCCCCTTCATGCAGGAGCAGTTCCAGTTACAGAAGATGGATGAGCGACCGACCAGCTCTTTAATTATGAAATGCACAGTATACTCTATCATCAACTCATATTCGGTGTTTAACTTTGTTTTGCACTCACATGGCCAGACACTGCAGTCATAGCCACATATTCTCAGGACAGTCAGTCAACAACCTGTATAGACAATTAAATTTTTTTTATTTTTTTTTAAAAAAGTCCCAAGTCCAATTAGCAGGCCGCAGTAGATGGTGGGATCTCCATCAGATGAAAAACTCCTCCTCTTCAGGCTTGTATCCACAGGTCAGGGCCAGAGCTGCTGCCGACTCTCGTCCAAGGACAGTGAGGCTGGGAGGGGTGCCAGTGGGGCCAGAGTGTAGTCCGGGGCTCTTGACCCCCGGGGAGCTCAGAGACGAGGCCTTGCCAGGCGGCAGATACACACGCAGCTCCCTGCCAAAGGTCTCCAGGACGCCACCCATAGGGGACGCCACAGAGCAGCCCGTGTCCACATCAGTCTCCTCAAGCAGGAGGCCCGGGGGGGCCGTGGGGCTGCTGCGCTGGGAGGAGTAACAGGAGCTGCTGGCCGGTGTGCTGCAGCAGCTGTTCCGCCCCGGGCCCCCCGTGGCATGGCCGGGCCCCTGCTCCTTCAGCCGGGTGTCCAGGGTGGATGGAGAGCGGACCTGAAGGAGGGGCAGGCTAGCGCTATACTGAGGAGCCCTGAAGATTGGGGTAGAGCCGGATGCGTGGAAATGCCCCTTCACCTGCGGGAGTAAGAGAGAGGCCTCAGTCACAGAGAGGAAGACGACATCAGCCATCAAGTTTGAGGCTCGGGGATTCCAACAGTCAGGGCTGTTCCCAAGTAGGAGAGGGAGAGTCGGCTCTACCCAGCTCCACAAAAACGCGGAAGAAACACCCGCACACTTAGCTGCGGTCACCCACCTCCCGCACATTTTCAGACAGGCCTACTCAAATACTTTCCATTTTCCATACTGCTCAGATTACTACATAAACAGACAGCAAGGATAACTTACCCAACTATACTTAACAGGAATATTCACAGGCCACTGCTCATGTTGGGGGAGGACACCCCCCTACTGGACAGAGGTGGCACTTACCCATAAAAAATGGTAGAATTAGCCACCAGAATTATTTTTACACAAAGTATCGTATACCGCCACATTTCACTATTACACACTAGGTGTCAGTTACTACAACATTCTTCACGGGGAGCGAGAAGCGCCCTGTTATTACTGAGGCCACGCCCATTTACTGGCCCTTATGGGGGCAGACCGATTTGCCACGCCTAAACGCTCCGTCCCTAAAAATGTCCAAATGCAATGCTTCTACCAAGTAAACATGGGAATTCAGCAAGCAGACTGGAAGCCCCCACCAAAGGCGCTTGGCAATAAAGACCGTCCCAGGTGGTGTGTCTGGGTCAGAATCCAACAGGGAAACAGGACATGTAATCAAAACAAGGCTGCATATTTCTCTCACTGAGGGTTACAGTCGGCAATAAACCCCCCAGAGTTCTCCCTCATGGGAATTTTACTTACACAAAAATGTTCTGAGGGCAGAATGAAATGACTGGTTCAGAATAATATCCAATTAGATTATAGAGGAGGTGGGTCCAAGCAACTAGCAGGCAGGGCCAACCAATCAGATGCCAACTATAGTCGCTTGGACCACCTCCTCTACCATCTGATTGGTTGTCTCTCTGAACCACTTATGTTTCATTCTGCCCTCAAAACTCAAAGTAAAACTCACACAAGCAGAGTTTTTGAAAAACAAGAGAGCAGTAGAAATTCCCATTCAACACAGAGGACGAAAGCGCAGAGACAGTCTAACGCTGAACAAGGCGACGTACTTGGAAGAGGATCTTGTTGCCGTCAAGGTCCTCAGTCTGCCACCGGGTGACGCTGATGGGAGTGCAGGGGTTGGGCAGTAGGGGGACGAGCTGGCCGATCTCGTCCACCTGGAACTGCAGCACGGCCGAATGGCAGAGCTCCGGCCGCACACTAAGCGCCATCTGCTTGAGGGCGAGCTGGAGCTGGAGGCCAGGCCGCAGGCGCAGGGAGAACCAGCAGAAGCCGGGTTTGGGCTCCTCGGCACGCCGCCGCAGGACCATCTCGTAGAACCGCACTGCGTCCTCGAAGTCAGCATGGCCGCAGTGGAGAGTCACACGTAGTGCCTCACTACCGCAGTGCACTGGGCGCACTGCCCACACCGGCATGCCGGGGCCCAGGCTGTAGAAGTCACGGCTGGGCAGGAGGTAGGGCTGTGGGGCGGCACCCTGGCCGCGGCAGCTCTCAGTGTGGTGGTACCGCCACGGCGGCCGCTGCAGGACGTCCAGGACCCTCAGGATGCGTTGTTCCCCGTGAGACTCATGGAGGAAGAGGGTGATGGCCAGCGAGGGCCAGTCTGCCGCAGGGCCGGGGGGGTCGCGGAGGGGGCAGGCTCGCTCTGACACGTGGAAAAAGCGGGAGCTAGGACTCAGCCACCCAAGCAGCCTGTCCAGGGTGTGCTGAAGGAGCAGGGAGTCCCCAGGGTTGGCCAAAATGTGCATGGCCATGAGGGGGGGGTCCCCATCTGGTTCAGGCAGCATGTCACCTGGGCACGATGTGGGAGGGAGGGAGGGGAGAAAGCAAGGGAGATCAGCCAGACCCAAAGGAATCAGGTCAAACAGGAACCTTATAAACAATACAAGTTCATTTCAATGATTATCTATAACACCAAAAGATGATTGTTGATGGACAACTAGACGCTGGTAAGGTAAGACACTTACTGCCGGCTGAGGACATTTTACTGCAGTCAGACCTACAATACAAAAGAAAAAAAAAAACTGTAGAATTCCCTTTTAAAAAGCCAACAGTAACAGCCAAACATCAAAGAACTGAGAATAATGGTTTTGATGGAAGTAACCGTCAGAGCAAGGCATCCAATAAAAAATAAATCCACAAACCCCAAGTTGCACTGACCCAAGAAGAACTATAAGTTGCGAGTATTTTAATCCCCCCCTCCCTCCCAATCCAAGTCAGGTTTCAATCACAGTTCACTATATGCAGAGTTGCCAACTTTGGTCAGATGCGTGAGAATGGGCAAACCTGAGTACTGTACATGTATGTATCTTGTCATACAATTTAGGCAGCACATATCCGTGAAAAAGCTATGGGTTTAAAAAATAATTCTTGGACAGCATAACCAAAAATCACGTGGAAATAACTTCTATTTCCTTACAGTCCTCACAGACACAAGTCGTTCCGTGTGCGGACCTTATGGTGTCCGATGACGACGTGTAAATTATTTAACGAAAAAGGTACATAAAACTAAACGCAGAAGACACCTCCGCCGCTCTTCCGGCACGATGTTTGGAAAATAATACGCAGTGTTTTAGTGACGACTTGAGGGCGTCTGGGGCTGGGAAAAATGCGCCGATTAACGAAGTGACCATTAAATAAGAGGCGGGGGACGCCGCTGCGTGTCCCAGCCGGCGCGGCTCACTGCTTACTGGTTGCCAGGACAACGGTCCCCCTTTTTTTAACGCCTCGAGTTTTTGGCAGCCAGCGCGCATAGCTGGGTTACAAAGCGGGGGTTATACAGAAGAAAATCTCTGCGTCGTTTGGCATACGTTAAGTGTTTGAATTTAAAGTGCATGCAAACACTTGGAAAATATACCGAGGCTGAAAAAGATACTTTTACAGAGGGGAGGCTTTCGATGCAGCCGACTAGTATCCTGCCTCGCACTGTAACATCAATTTAGTTGTTTCAGAAACGGGGCGTAGTAGGCTTTTAATCAAATAAACGAGATGTAACGGGTTTAATCACAGGAAACAACTGGTATTCGACATTTTTTAGGATGGGCGGAGGTCACCGATTGATTCTTACAGCACATGCAGAAACCAGGTTAAAGTTGGGGGGGGTGAGAACACTAGATGATAGATCTCATGCCATGTTTGAGCAATGGGCAAGGGACGAATGAAATACTTTTTATGAACGGTACACCTACTTTTGGGCTTCATTTCTCCCAAATCACTTTCTAATAAACATTTGCAATGTATCTGAACTTGTCAAAAATAACCCGCACAAAACACAGACTTGAGCCCCCCTCTAATTAAACTTATCACCGGCAACAATCTCCTTACAAAGCAACAGGCGCCTGTTCTACTGTTTTCACACTAGGGCTGTATTGAAAATGCATGCACACAAAAAACAGACGAGACAAGGAAAATCCCCTAAGTCCTGCCTGGGAGCCACAAACTTGACGCCGAGAGCACATCGGTTTAGCAACTTACTCGGCACTTTCTGCTCCCGAATCGGCGTTATCATCCTCCGTCCCACTGCTTATTCGGCCGGCTCTGTGAAGCATCTTTCCAGCGCATCCAGCAGGCTATGTTTGCGCAGGCTCCCCCAGCTTTTACCGGCCACAGTGCATGGCTGCGTTTCCCCTGCCAGCTCTGGGCTGATCGGCGGTTCCAAGACTCCTTTTAACCGGCTCGTAGCCTGACGTCAGGCGCCCAGTTGAAATTTACAGCTTCCCCCTTTCAATCGCGTGAAAAACCAAACCAACACATCGTTATAGTACATGGGGGGGCGGGGGGACTTTATCAACAATAGAACGCCTGCTTGCTAAGCCATATAGCGTTTTTCTCCAAAAGAGCCGAATCGAGGTCTCTATTGTCCTGCAGAAATTGAGCTTTTGCCCGCAAGTTACCAGCAGTAGATGGCAGTCGTTTCACATTAGCATGGACAAAGGAGATTAGATGCAGCAGACGGGTTTCATCATGCTTCCTCGAGGTTCAGAAGGGGTTAATAGGTGGTTCGGGCACTGAGGGGCAGTCTGGCACGATATGATTCCTCCGGACCGTGGTGAAGTTACAGACAGTATTAAAAACGAGCATGAAAAGCAATACTGTACAGGACTGGACACAAAAACACAAATTCCATACAGGCTAATCTCCACACACACAAGTGACAGTCTCACTAATTAAGAACACGCGTGTATATCTAAAACGCCGAAAAAGCAGCTTTTAACCCAAACCCGAGACACATCATGGAACATGTCGTTTAAGCGTATTTTATGCATTCATAACAACACCGCGGAGCGTCACAGGCAGTAAAGCAAAAAGTGTTAACGCTTACTTACTCCTAAATATGGTAAAAAGCTTGACCCGCAGTACGCATTTAGGGACTCCCGTTGGCGGACAGACTGGAGCGACCACCCGCCGCAGCCCTTACAGCTCCAGCGGCGACCGCTGTCCAACTAATGAACCCAACCAAATTCCGGAGGTGAAGCATTAACCACCCCGGAGATATGGATACCAGACGGGGCGCGGATACATACTTAGGGGTTTGGAGCATATGTTTTAGGGAAGACGCAATGTGGCGTGGATCCACCGCGGACTGGGGCTTCGGGGCTCATCCCTGGCCCCCGCTGGCGCTCACGAGTACGTTAAGATTTCATTATGTCCAATTAAACCGTCTTTATAGATTAAGTACTTACCGTGGCTTCGAGCGTAGACAGGCGCACAATAAAACAAAATCACGGTTAATTCATTTTATTTTCTATTTTCTACATTTAATAAGATGAAAACGAGGCCCTGTACAGTCCACTGCAGCAGTGAGTACAATAACTATGTTACAATTTGTACACATTAAAACATGGTTCCTTCCTATTCGGTCCTTTCGAAAATGAGAACAATAAACCAATGGAAACTGTACTCTAAAGAACCCAGTATCAAAAAGTATTTATACGCACCCTCCTTCTCCAGCCAACCCCCCAAAAATGAAAAACAATTTACAATTCGCCCCAAAAACAAAAAGTGGACTTAGTCCGTTGGCTAGATCGTCGTGCCGTCATTCCCTGCAAACGAACAACGAAAACCGCGTCTACTCAGATTGACACGAAACATTTACATCGTCTAAAAATCGGGGGGAAGAGTCTAAATAGTATGTTTCGCTTTAAACAGAAACTCGCCGTTTATTAAATTTTCAGTCCCCTTCCCCGACCGACCCAAGGTAAACGAAAGAAAACGTTGTGCGATCACATCTTGCACCGAAATATATCTGGGAACAGGGGATCCTACCCTCTAAAATGGTGGCAGGTCAGGCAGAAGCGGAGCTCTTTTACACTGTTATTCTGCACCAGAGTTTGCATTTTCTCTTAAGTAGGAAGTCACCCGTTATTGCGGGAAGGGTCAGTGTCCAGGACGACGGAGGGACACTGCAGATCTCCTTGGGCAGTGTGTCCGGCACTGTCCCTCATGCCACGTAAGTGTACACTTTTCGGTCCTCAGGGGTCCGTGCCAAGTACTCTCTCTCAATAAGTCCTTCGATTCGCTTCTTAATGACGACAGGACTGGGGAGGAAACGAGCTCGCAGTTGCTGGGTAACCTGGGAGAGGAAAAGAGGGGAGAACATGTGATGAGATGGAACACTGAGGGGACAACCGTCCAGATGGGGACACGAGCATCTGAGAGTCAGGGAAATCTGCACTATAAGGCTTCCACTTGAGCCCCAGAGATGGTAATGGCTCATAAGTCAGAACGCATGCAGCAGACTGCTTTGGGACATTTTCCCAGTTTTTGTAGTGGCTGTAAAGCATCACCTCCCAATCGCTTTCCTCTATGTAGCTGTCCCCCCCCCCACGCCATGTTCCCCATCTTCCGAGTCCTTCCTAACCCTCACCTCTGCCACCAGAACATTATGCTGCATCTTCTTTCGCGACTTCATGATGCGGACGATGGCAGCCTCGATCTCGTGCTTCCGATCGTCGTCCACCTTCTGGCGCGTCTCCTTCCTCTCTGGGTCCGACTCCCCCTGCTTGGCAACGACTGGAGGGAAGACACAGGGGGAAGAGGGGTCAGCTTGGGATTCTGCCAGGCCCCAGGCCACGCATAAACATTAATAATGGTCCACTTTCAAAAGCTGGGGGCTTTGAATAATGTCAGCTAAGTGCGCTCGCTGTTCTTGGGTCTCCTGGTTCCCACGGACACACGGCGTGACACCTGTTTGAATCTTCACTCTGTGCAGCTTGGAAGTGAATTGGTCATTGACGTTGAATACATGGCCGTTCTCAATCTCCTTGGACTTGGGCTCCTTGGTGAGGACGCGCTGTGTGGGCTTCCCACAGGCCAAAGACTGTAACGCCCGCACCAGCTCACGCTCAGGGATGTCCGTCTCCTGCTGGATCTCCTGGAGGGGGAAACAAGGAGTTGCGTTGCAACTGCAGGAAGTCTTTGGGATATTGAAGGATGAGATTTGATACTCGGTCCAGTTTTAACTATAAAAATGTTCTGGACTATTGGCTGGGTCATAACTGCAACACACCTCAAAGGTAAACTTCTCCCTGTTGTTGAAGAGCATGAGTATTGTCATCTGGAAGGTGGAGACCTGCAGTATGTGCTTCCGAGTGTTGGAGCCAGTTACCTGGGCACCTCCTACACCCACCTCAGATCCATCCTCCTGGAGAAATATTAAGAAATTATTTTGATCTATGGTGTTAAAGGGAACAGTATGAACTTGTTGCACTGTCAAGCTAAGTCCTTATTCAGTGGCTCCCATAATGAGGAACCGAAATGACAGCTTTTCAACCAGTAACTTCATTTATAAGATCTCAGTAAAGGGACCAGCGAACATGCCTATGAAAGCAGAAGCATCAGGAACTGACCTTCTTGACCGGCCCATAGAACGTGGCATTCAAGTCTGCCGAGCCCATGTGGTGCTGTAGGGTCAGCTGCCGCCCGCTGTGTTTGGCCAAGTAGAACCTGGGCACGCCAACAGAAATGGAGCATAATGGCGAGGCAGCCAATAACAGGAGTGCACAGAAAAAGTCAGCATGGTACCCTTTCCAACAGAGGGGGTCAACATGGGCAACAAAAATAGGTCTGGATGCTGTTCAACCTAATAGTTACTTCAGCATTAGTTCAAATACGCGAACTCGTGGCCATAGATGGAAATTAGCGGGAGAACATTTCAAAATGGATTTAAGGAA
>JAODJX010000130.1:462615-474395 GCA_026776945.1 Isichthys henryi | reverse complement strand
TAGTGAAGTTCTCCCCAAGCGAGCTTGATGGGCCGAATGGCCTCCTCTCGTTTGTATAGTTCTTATGTTCTTATATGAAAGATTGTGGATCGTGATCCTGCCTGAAAACAAATGTCATCATGAATCTTTTTCATGTTTGCTTGCAAGTTACTTAACAGTACAACCAAACTAATTCCCCTATTTTAAAAAATGTAACCCTATAAGGTAATAAAAGCTAAAAGACAAAGATAATAAGCACACTATCAGGGGTTCTTTTAAAGCGATTAAAAAGGTCTGTTGTGTTGTCATTCGACTTATGAACCTTATCTTTGCAAGTTTCGCAAATAACTGTGCGCGCCATGTCGGCTGTGGAAAATTCAAATGTCGAGTTCTTTTTAAGGACCAGCTCCTCCAATGTGGCGCATGTTGCACAATGCATGTCGGGACGAGTGTGCGATTGCGAGAGAGGAAGAAATCCAAGGCATTACCTAATGTTTGCGATTACTGGTTTATTGGTGTGTTGAAAAGGATTTGGCTGACAAAACAACTTTAGATGCAGTTCTATGGCTCATACACGCAACTGACAGAATGTGCATTGTAGAACGTTACTAACGATCTCTCCGTAAAGGCAGATTGTAGAGACAATTAAATATATATGTATATATATATATGAGAGAGAGAGAGAGAGAGAGAGAGAGATTTTAAATCGCTCACGATCTAATATCAGCAAGTCGCACAACCCTACTTTCTAGTGCAGGATAAGAGAGGGCAGGAAATGGAAACCTGCAGAAGAACCTACCTTCTGAAGACTTCAAACGCATGCCGAGGAGATGGAGGGATGTTGCATTTGGGAGTCGCTGACTGCGTGGGCCAGTAACCCGTCGTGAGGACTCTTACTGTGAGGTCAACGCCACCCAAGGACACCTGAGAAGACAGACGTGGTCTTACATTTCCGCTAGTCACTCCCGCATGTTTGGAAGGTACGTCTCTCAGGCTTTTCAGCACTGTGGCACTTCTCTCACCCCCGTTGTCTGCAAGTGCTGCCGGAATTCGTCCATGGTTGTGTTTGAGATGCTCATATCCCTGAACATGCCTTCCAGTTTTGACGTGAACTGGCAGCCGCACTCTGTCTGTTTGTGGGAGGTGGAATCAAGGAGAGACCAAAATAAGTGGTGACCAGCACCACATTTACAGTCTTTTCCCAACCCATTAAAATCCAAAGAAGCATAAATTAAATTCCTAAAAAGGACCAAGCGTAACTCTTGGTTTTGCACGTACAAGTCACCAATCAAACTTCTGGACTGTTCCTACTAACCTTCAGTTTGGAGATCATGTTTTTCTCGGAGTCGTCGGAAACGCTCTTGTTGGTGAGGAGTCTCCTGGCCAGGTGCTGCTTGTAGTACCTCTCAAACACATCCTTCTCCTGCATGAACCTGAAGAGGACCATGGCTTTGTCCAGGATGCACTCCACCTCCTGCTCTGTGAGCTGCGGAGTCAGCGAGCAGTGAACATTAGCAAAGCAGTCAGCAAGCTTCTCCAAGAGTCAGAGTCAGCCCTGTGCAGACTCAGCTGCCTCAAAGACTGTGGAGAGAAGCTGCAATTGAAGGGACACGCCGGGGAAGGTTCACTCACTCCTTTCACTCCCTTTTTCAGCTTATCATCAATAAATAGCGAGAGATATTCAGGAGAGCGGGAGTTGAGGTTAAGGAAGTACTCAAAGTCCCCAGCGATGGTCTGTTTGAAGAGCCGGTCATTGTTGAAAGACTCCTGGAGGAACCTGTCAAAGCGACTCTTCAAGTCCAGAAGACCCTTAAAAACCGAAACAAAAGTGGCCGGTTACTTTAAGAACATTTAACCAAATTTTTAAAAAAAGTGCGTTTCACACCATTTACTTCAATGTTAAACTCACCAACTAAATCAATATAAAATACTGCAGAACCATCACCAGCTGTGCAAGGTTCATACTCCTGACATGGAAACCATGCATGATCTTGAAACTCAAAACGACAACACGAAGACAACTACCTGGATGTAGTCCACGGGGGTCTTCCCCTCGCCTTCCTCGGACACTAGTGCCTTGCCCTGCTCCCGCAGGTAGGAGCTCATGCACTCACACATGGTCTTCATGCCATTGGGCACTCTGCTGAAGAGCTTGTACATACAGGCCAGGTCTGCAGGCGTACATATGTGAGGATGGGAAAACACACCCAATAACTCAAATCGCAACGCAAAGCCAACCCTCAAATCAAGACCCGTGGAGCAGGAAATGTTATGCAAAATGATATGAACGTTATCTCAGAGCACCCGTCTCTCAGCAACAGTTCTCATAGTAAGAGGGTGGGGGAGCTGGGATGGAGGATGCACACCTTCCGTCTTGCTACTCCTCAGCATGTGCACGAGGCCGGAGTTCTCCATCTCCACGATTGTCTTCATGTGCTTGGAGATGAGCTCCCGCTCCACCACCTTCACGATGGGCTCCTCCGTCGACTTGTCCAGGCAGTGCATCACACGTTCCATCTCCTCCATGATCCGGGCTTCCACCTTCTTTATGTACACGCTGGCACTGTTCTCAGCCAGGAACTTCTGGCTCTCCATCTGAATGGAAAGGAGAGCTTCAAGATGGCCCATAACGTGCTGAAATATCACTGTAGTAAAAAGCTGCCTGTGAAACGCGCTTCTGTGGCTACAAAAATTTCCATGCAATCTTTATATCTCACAACTCCACTTTAGCCACACCCACCTGGAAGAATTCGGCAGACATTTCTAAAAATGGGGTCTCAAAGTCCTCTTCGTAAACAGATCGCCCTTCAAGGCCCAAAATCATCAACATCTGGCAAGCATTACGAATCGCTCCCCTAAAGACAAGGCAAAAAAACAGATCATCTGTCAAAACACCTGATTACTCATAGACTCTTAAGAAAATTTCAGACTATTTTTATTTGAGGAGGAAATACGACCAAGTCAGAATATGCCTGGTAGCCCAAAGTGTTTCTTGGATAAATGCTACAGACAGACAATTTATAAGAAGCACCTTAAAATGCCTCAGAGTGGACAACCAGGCAGCATGACTAATATTACAGTGCAGGACAAAGGGCAGAATGAATAGGCGGGATAGCAAGAGGGACAGACTAGATGCTTGACTATAGAATGTTTGACAAACCAACCCTGACCTCATTGTTCCTGCTATATTCCCTTATCTGCCTTTGACACCTGGCATATCAGACGTCACTGAACATGACGATATGTGGCAGGACTGCCATGCCAGCTCATCGCGTTCACCAGCTCACCAGCCAGGCGTACCTGTCCACCACCTCGCCCCGCCTCTCTCGGGCGATCATCTCCAGCAGGCTTTGCCGCAGGTGGTCGCGGATGCAGCCATAGCGTACTACCTGGTCCCGGAAGATGATGAGGCCCAGGTTGTAGACATTCTCCACATTGTTCTGCTGCACGTACACACGATCCTGAAGGGAGGGGGGACCATTGACAAATCTGAGGTCATTAAATCCACAGCACTCCTCCATCAGAGTAAATCATCGTCATCAAAGTAATGGGCACAGTGACACTTACAAGCAAAGTCATAACTTTGCATCTTTGCACGGTGTCCGGCAGTTGGACCATTGGATAACGTACTTGCTCCACTAAAAGAGAAGTATTAACGGCTGGTAGAAGGTGACGTGACATCTAACTCTTGTGGCGACTCTGTTCGGACCATTCGCTCATTCATTAAAGTAAATGGCACCTTTACAGTTAGAATGCCCAAAACGGAGGTTCTTTCGCTAGTTCCCATGTGCCTTCCCACTGGAGGCCTCCCCTGCTTGCCGGCTGCCAAACCCAACCACAGAAGGCAACAGTGGGTCTTTGATATGGTTTCTAGAACGCCATGGAACAGGACTCTGGTGGTAGGAGTATTGTGCCATAGTCCCCCCGGGAGAAACATTTTCTCAAAAATCTAAATAACCAACACTGCCATAGAGAACCACCATGACAGGGTGCATGATGAGTTCTTACACTATGTGTAAAAAGACCACAGAGACCAGAGTGGGTAGATGAGCTCAGTGATTTCATAATGCCTACAGGGATCTGGACACTATAAAGAAAGTAACTTGACGATGTTACCCTAATCTGCCTGGGTATTCTGTAAATCCCAGTAACCAAAAAAAAAAAAAAAGGTGGCACAGTTCAAAGGGCAGCGACTGGCAATGCCTTCGGAAATAAGCTGTTTTATGTGTCACACCGGGGGGGGTGAGGGGTGTGAGACGTCAATCAAAAGGACAGCACTCACCATATACATCAGTATGTCCCTAATCATTACCATCGCTGTCTGGTGGTCATTCCAGGCTTGATTCAATGTTTGCAAGAAGTTGTTGTTCAGTGAATTTAAGACGTCGTCCCGGACCTGTAAGGAGGGGGAGCAAATACAGTTCATGCTACTGGTTTATGTTTATATTATCTTCTATGTCGCATTTACTGATGGATCTGGCAGCACAGGGATAGAAGAGTCAAAAGGCAGTATGATTTTTCAAGAAGAACCAACAGACAGCTTCTTCATTACTGCTGGGGAAACTGGGAACCTGGCCTGAAAGGCCGGTAGGCGTTGAGGTGCAAGACAGGTGGTGAAGGTTTTAGTTTAATGAGGTGCAGCTATTTAAAGACTTTAAAGTACCTGCCCACAGGTACTTTAACCATACGCTCCAAACTCACAGACCACAATATGCTCACAAGTAAATGGAAGTCGGAAGGCAAAAGCTATAGTTTTGACCATTGTGCCCCCCAAGGGGCTTGTGTCTACAAGCATGAGGCAACATCTCTCTACTTTGTGGATGAGGTGCTCCGTGACGACTTCTCTGAGACCCGTGTAGAGCTTCTCGCCATGCTTGTGGAGCACCATGGTGTAGGCATTCCTGTACAGCTCCTCAAAGCTTAGGCCGCTGTTGTTCTTCCGCTGGATCTCCTGGATGGCGTTCTTCAGAAGGTCCCAGATGTTGTTGACATATTTTTCATCCATCGTCATCTGGATTAGGAAAGGCAACATCATTTTTGCATATTATCCATATACCTGAAGGTCATCAAAAATACATATATGAATTAAGCTTAAATGCAATTCAGCATCCAAAGGTCCCTTACAATATTCAGACAACAATCATTTCAAGATGTCCTTCTATTCATTCTCATTGGTAAATGGTGTTGATAAACAATATGAAACATCAATTCCACTGCTTGGCTACAGGAAAAGATTCACTGTAGCGTGACTGTAGAGTTCTGTGATGTGAATGAAGGGCCCTACTGCAGTGCTGGTCAGTGGAAATATTCAGACAGTACAGACTGTCCCTGACGTAGGACTGGGTTCTGTTCCAAAAGATAGGCTGTACATTAAAACAGACACATGTCAGGAAAGGACAAATGCACAAATGCTGTTATATGGTACAATACTTTCCCAAGGCAACTTGGACAGTGCACAACGCACGCTAGGTAGCCTAGCGCTGCCAGACATACAGCCTTCCACAATTTATTTTTACATACATTTACTTAATTAAAAAAAAATCTGTGTTGGCCTCCCCATCTCGCTGGTGACCTTTCCCTACGTCCTTAACTTCTGAACTCAGAACACACAGCGTGTCTCAAATACAGACAAGTCACAAACTATTGTATCAAAGCAAAAACCGTATCAGGGATGGCTGTTGTTATTGAAGCAATATAGTTCTAGTGCCCAAGCCTACCAAGGCTTCCACCCTGACGTCACAGCACTTCGCAGAGGAGGATTATTTACTACCGCCTGGGTGGCACCTATTCCTCAGACGTATTTATTTTATAAGGCCAAACAGCCTTGCCGTGCCCAGTAAAATGAAAGAGAACCAGAGATGATGTAAGCACAAAACACACCAAATTGTGGGTGTAAGTAAACGTTCATGTAGTTCTGACAAATTTATGCCAGTCATCTAAAGCCTGGCAATAAAGGAGCATGCGCCGTATATTCGTGATTATAACGAGATGCGATTTCATGCAGCCCAAATGTCTTATAACAGAAGGTCTTTTACTAACAGAGACAAAAATTTGCATATTGATCTAAGTGAACTAAACAGAGACAGAAAGAATGAGATATAAAAGACTGCTGTACTGAGGGGATGGTGAGTCTCTGCAAACAGAGCGTGGTCTTCAAACAAAATGTACCAAAATCATGGGACACCAGTGTTACGCTTAGGGTTAGGGCTGGGGGGGCAAAGGTAGCTACATTCTTTAAAGCTCCTCCCATTATAGCAGCATATTAAAATTTCCTTGCGTGCAATTGGGAGGATCAAAGGACTGCTAAAATCTACCTTACTAAATCAGAAAATCCAAGTTTAAATGATGACACAACAGATTTCTAAGCAAAGGGTATTTAGAAACAGGAGTTAGTAGGCCACCAAAATAGGAAGGTATAGATCAGGGTGGCCAATCTTATCCGCAAAGGGCAGGTGTGTATGCAGGTTTCTGGGGTAACCTTTAGGTCAGCTGTTCAAACCCAGGTGTGAGGACTCTTCAGCCAATCAGTCCTCTAATTAGTGACCTAATTAGGGAGTTGCAGTGAAAACCTGCACACACACTGGCCCTTTGCAGATATGATTGGCCACCCCTGGTACAGATGAAGCCATTTTGATTAAGACAGCCTTTTAAGGAAACAGTCTTTGTACCTCCATGAGAAAAAGCACAGACTAGGAGTAAATATTCTGACAAACAGCCAGAGGAGTGAGCAGCTTTTTTGTTGAAGAATAAACGCCATGACCTGTACGGGACGTATCAGCTGGACACGCAGCATGCACAGTCAGAGAGAACCACCGTCATTGGACTGGAATAATAATGGATAACATTTTAATATGCGACAATGACTGTTGTTAAAAGCGCTATATAAATAAAATTGAATTGAATGAATACTTTTTTTTATTCTGCTGGTTCACCAATACTTCCATCAAAGTCAGCTTACAGCCATTAACACAGCGGCATTCAAAGCAGGAGACGAACAGAAGGGAACAAGTATTCTGACAAACGTAATCACAAAAAAAAAAAATTGGGGGTCTCAACCTCACTATAATGCATGAGAAAGCAACTTGAAAGCATATAACCGCATTAACCTAGGTTACAAAAACATGTCATCCGCTAGTAACTGAAAAGAAAGTAACTGAAATATTAGACAGCAGTGACGGCATAATTATGAAAGTCTCCAGCATAAGCGTGACTGAATGTGTGTGTTGTGTGAAATACTATGATATTTCCCTGCTGTGCTATTGTCGTGTTTATCTGGGAAAGAATTTGCGGAGCTACAAAGGGCCCACTCTGTGGGTGAAGCACCACTTCTGATGGAATCTGACAGGCCAATGAATGAATGAATCGAACCGTGGAAAAAAACCCAGCAAACTGCAGATTACAAAGATACATCCTTAGTGTTTTAAATGGTATTGAATACAGCAAAAAAAAAAAAAAACAAACATACATCTGAAATACATGTGGTAGTGATGTTACACGGTACGATCTGTCAGACAGATTTGTCTGGGGGGACTTCTGAATGATACAGCAAAACAATCTGCACAAAACGGATTACCACACTGCTTTACTGTAGGTGGTGCAGGATCATTTAAGTCCTGATTTATAATTACTGGAGAAAGGTGGCGCAGTCGTAACACGTCCTTGCTTTTTCCAAATGGAAATGAACAATGTCGGTTGCAGATTACTGGATCTGTCTGCACCACCAGCTGGAGGACTTCCGTCTGAAATACTGGTTCGACATTCCCGGACAACAGCTCAAGGTCCTCTCGAAACCACTGGCCTCATCTATCCATACCTAAAGAAATTTTCATTCAAGGATAAATAGTGTTCAGCCCTAACCCCCGATAATGGGCTCGCGTGTGTGAACACAGGTCATAAACCTCCGGGACGGTGCTGGAGAGACAAGCGAGCGAGACCATTCATAACCAGTAGTCGGTCTGCTAACCATACTTTATGGGTCGGAGACAGACCAAAATAAGGTGACGAACGACGGAACAAACAGGTTATGAGGCAGCCAACAAGTGACAGTCAGCTCTCCGGCTAGACAGCAAACACAGGGAGCTGCTATGACGGGGAACTGAACTACAAACAACCAGAACTCAGCCCCCAGGAGCCGGTGGCCAACCAAACTCCCCCGACATAAAAGACTAATGTTTACTGGACTAAAGGCCTCACTGGGACGGGCCCACTCCAGTCCTCGGCACTGGCAGACGCTGGCATCCGAGCGCAAGCGCCGCGTCCCCGGACAGTACTCACAGGAAAGGCCCGTATCCTCATCTTGGTGTCCTTTTTGGTTCCGCCTTTGCTGAGGTTGGACATGTTTGGCGCTTCTGGTATTTACATTAAAACTGCGGGTGGCGTCAGGCTGTCTGTGCCGCTGAATCCCCCTCGACGACACTCGCGGGGCTGAATCCCTGGGCGCAGGCTGCTATTGTCGTTCTCAGCTCCCTTCCACCTACCCTGGATGTCTATGCACAGTGATGGCGGCCGATCGAGCGCCCAGTACGCATGTGCGACAATACAAAGTCACGCGACATTACACATTACAGACGGGCAAATTAAAAGTCTGAAAACGGAATTACAAGAGAGCCGATGGAATTGATTTGCTACTTTTACACAACTCATTTAAACTAATGTCCATCGATGAAAACCAAATATATCGCAAATTTAAAAAGAGAATTTAAAAGGAAAAAGATTGACCAGGAAGTACATAAGCCCGTTTTGAGTGTAACAAATCCAAAACTTGTTTGACTGTTCTTTGAATACTCCTGTGTTACACTTACTAGGCTAAAAGTAGTTTTATTTGGTTCTTACTTTGTTTATAGTTATATGTGTAACTGTGTAGCTGTTGGGTAGCTCCTGCTCCAAGACTGCTTACACTTGGACCTGAATATTTGCATTGAGTTATTTGTCTTGCATGTACGCCACTTTGGAAAAAAATTGTTAACTCATTAGCTAACTAATGGGTAAAAAATATGATAGATCAGTTATCCAATATGAAACAAAAATTCTAGGTGAATCGATATTAAAATATTTTTATTGGTCAATTCGGGTGTTTATATATATATAAATTTTTTATTTTTTTTCTCTACAACACAAATGATGATGATACTCATTTTTAGATAGGAAGTTCCATATTAGAAAACTGGTGCTTCCAAATTTTCACGGCATGTCGACGTTGATTTTCTTTCAGCACCGCTATTGCCCGGACCGCGTAAGGGAAAGCAGGGCGCCGCGTTAGCCAGCAGACAAAGGCTAAAAGTGAAATAACAATTCAAGGAGGAACATTTTTAAGTAGGATACTTTATTCCTACATTATCCATAACAAGCATAAGCTATCGGGTAACCCACGGCCATACATTTCAATACATGTTACTGAAAGGTTATAGATTTATATAAACATGTGTTGGAGCTAGTTTTAATTAATGCATTTTTATTTAAATTGGTCCTCTTGATAAAAATTTCCTTTGAAGTCTATGTATTGTGAAGTCAGAAGTAAGTGATATTCACGTTATGTCTATGTCCTGCTGTTTTTAGTATGGATTTATTAACACGTGCTTGAAATCCATGAGAATCGATAAGTTTGGCGAGGATGCCTGGGACAGACTCAGGTAGGAAATCCTTTTCTATCGCGAACGGCGATAATACGCGCACGTTGCCGCCCACTGCGTTTGAACTGCGCCTCCAGCAGGGGGCGGCATTGCCTTTCTATAAGCTTCCTGGTTTTGTCATTATTATTAATTTATCCCGCTGTCACTAAAATTGTTTTTATTTGCTTTCGTCATCAGCGACCTGTAGAAGCACAACAGTGACAGTTATGTTACACAAAATAAGACCCACTAAAACACACTTGTTCTTCCGTTAGCATAATTGATTTTTAAAAAATATTTTTTAATTGTCAAGAAACTGAACTGATTATGAACAGTTTGGACACATATCCTTTCAGGGGTCCTGTGCTGCCTTTTGGTGACGTACTTTTAACATTAGACCTATTTTATTTGGCTGTTTCTAAGCTATACATTTGTGTATTTTATATAATTTGTTCATTAGTGGCAGGACCCTTAACATGTTTACATTTTCCTGAAACTTTGCACAACTGGGAAAAAGACATGCCAAAATACAAAGGTTATAACTATAGTTGATTCTGAGATACAACTGAGATATCTGTTATGAGGAACCAGAAAGGTCTTGTTTAATGTTATAAAGAAATGCCATGTAATGAATATAAATGTGTTTGTACTGTATTTAATGGCAGATGTAGAACCGGCCGTGGTACTTAGGCAGTTCAGAGAGTACTTGCCTTCTGTAAGCGATCAGAGGTCGACCACATGCTGAGGACTTTGGGAGGAACCCTCTTCGGATTCACTGAGAATCTGGACGCTTTACACGGCTATCTCTCACTGTCGTGGTGCGTGGCACTCCGTCGGTGCTCAGTGGACTTGAAAAATGTGATGATAATTAACCGCGCGAATCTGACTCCTTGTTCCCCATCCCCGGTTGTCCACAGAAGTTTGCCCTGGGTGAAATAGTTTGGGAAACCCGCCTTTTTGACTTTAGCTGTGTTCTCTCTCTGGTTAGATGTAGGGTTAGATAAATAATATACTTTTCGCCCAATACAATAGAGAACCCCCTCACACTGAGAGGTACTTGTGAAGTTTCCAGTGCATAAAAGCCCAATATTCAAACATTTATTTTTTCTTATTTTATACTCATGACTTCATATTTCACAGAAGAATTGGGAGAACATGTGCCCAAGTTTGTTTTATGTGCCGTATTCTCTATTTATGAGATTGAAAAGCAGGAAAAGGCGGCCTCAAGTATGCAGACGACCCGAGCACAGGAACCACTGACATTCTGACACATGCTAACGTGTTAGCCACCTCCGGCTACCCCTGCAGGAACAGCAGCTAGCCTCGACCCCACCCTTAACCGAGCTCTCATGACCCATCAATTAGCCAGGACAATTTAACGCGTCAGCTTCAGGAGTCATGGGCAAAAACATGTTTTCTGCAGTGTAGATGCCTGTTTAAATTGCTACGCGGGAGTTTTTGTTTTGTGAAGGCAATCTGCTGAGAGGGTTTGAGCCGGTCTATCCCAAGACTCTGTGCATCGATCTGAACACTTTGTCCAATGCCTTTCCCTTCCACGTCGCATTTGACAAAGAGGGAGGGTCTACATCTTCAGTTGAACACAAGAGATGCAACAGAGACACACATAAGGCTCTGCTGAAAGGTGCTACATTTATATATACTGTCATAGTTGATGCTTTCATCAAAAAAACACATTATTTATCTGTTATATAGCTGGGTATTTCACTGCAGTTGTTCAGATCAAGTACTTTGTCCATTTGCTATATAGCAATAGAAATGTGATATTCCTGACTCACTAAGCAAGTGCAATACTGTCATTTATAGAGCATTGGTTTAAAATAAAACCAATGCATTTACAACACTTTCATTACAAAACTTCAGCTCCAGGTGAAGCAGGCAGGAGTGAACATTCAGAGGATCGTCACCGGGCTGCAGACCATGCAGATCCAGCCGGACCAGTACTCCGGCACCCTGAAGTCCCCGTCACAGTCTGCGGCATCTGGAAGTTCATCAACAGTCACTGCATGCTGCAGGCCAGGCAGGAGAGGCGGACCCACACTGGAACTCCAGAGTGGCACCGGTGGGGGGGGGGAGTCAGAGAGTGTGGGAGGGCAAGGAAAGGGAGGGGGGAATGAGGGAGGGAAAGACAGGCAGCTGGAGAGAGACCACGCGTGAAGATTGCGAGACGGGGGG
>JAODJX010000130.1:425624-436856 GCA_026776945.1 Isichthys henryi | reverse complement strand
CCCCCCCCCCCCCCCCCCCCCCCCCCCCCCCCCCCCCCCCCCCCCCCCCCCCCCCCCCCCCCCCCCCCCACACACAAACTCATTAAGTGGCTAGGTGGTCCAGTAATTTGTTATGAAGGACGGCAACAGCCTGTAATACGCATGGTCAGGGATAATGCAGAAAATAAAGAATTACCCTGAGTGCTTTGCGATGCTGAGGGGGAACCAAGGTCTGAGGAGGAAGGGATGAAGAGAGGAGAACCGTAAAACAGCACAGATGGGCACCATGGAACACAAGCTTAAGAGCACGACACTGGCCATTAATTCTCAGGAAGTCTCCCGTACACTTAGCTTTAAACATGTCTTCATAAAAATATTAAGCTTCGCAATCCGGTAGAGTAACGCAGTATGGGGTGAATGCTGGACAGCCAGAAGAACAATCATTAAAAATGGTCAAAGAGAAGCCACTCGGCCTCCTACCCCTCACCTGTGATGCGGGCCGAGGGGATGGGCAGGCTGAGGGGGATGTAATGCTCGTGGTTACACACCTCCCGCAAGAATTCAAATTTTAACTCCACCAGGCCCTGAAGCAATAACAGAGGCATTATGGGTAAACAGAGCAGTGGAAATGGTCTCCGTAGTCAGGAGTGTAGAAGAACACACAAGAAAGGTCTATGAGGACAAATGAACAGGGACTCCAGAGGAATGTGTTCACCTTGCTCTCGTTGGCCGTGATCATGTTGATGTAGTTGCTGATGAGCTTGAATGTAAATCCTCGATCCATGAAGGTGAAGCAGCGCTTTAAGAGAAGATGACTGGGTTCAGATTTCAACTGCACCTATCATGAGCTTAAGCTGGTCTTTCCTAGTCTCCCTGTACCCGCATGTTGCTGAAGCTGGTCACTAATCTTCTCCCAGTCCTGTATCTTGCTTAGGCTGATCATATCAATGATCCCTGTTTCTGCTTCACTAATGAATAAACACTATCCCCATCTGTAGAGGGGAAGCTGGCAGCCGGAGTGGCTGTCTCCTCTGGCTCACCTTGACGAAGCTAGCTATGGCCAAATTGGCGCTGCGGGTCTCCTCGGGCAGGTCCCGGTTCTTCCAGAAGATGTGGTCCGACACGATCATGATGAGGTTCTCCAGCTTGCTGAGATACGAGGCGGGGAACCGCTGTGGCCGGGGCAGCTGATAGAACAGAGGGCAACTGTGTCAGGGTCGTGAAGCTTGCCTAGCTTAGCTTAATGCATGGCTTAGCTTAGCCTAGCTTAGCTTAATGTATAGCTTAGTTTAATGTATGGCTTAACTTAGCCTAGCTTAGCTTAATGTATGGCTTACCAAGTGCTGTATGTGTGCATGAGTGTTCAATATTACAACGATAATTAAGTCAATTAACATATTATCCGAAATTCCTGAATCCCAGCTTTTTTTCAGGCTGTCCATTGAATCCTTTACCTTCACCTTCTCCACATCCACCAGGTGCTGGGCCATGGACTTCACAATGAGATCGAAGAAGAACCAGGAATACTGGAGAGATACGGCAAAGAAGCATGGCGTAGAGAATCTCACAACAGGCCCATCACCTGACCCACAATGCCATGGGGGGGGATGGGGGCTGCAGCAGAAGCCCTGCCCATGAGGTATACCTTCAAGACGTTCTTGACGACTGCTTGCTCGTTACTCTTCAGGTCAGAGTTCATGACCTTGGCCAATTCGTCGTGCACCGTCCGGGAATCATGAAACTCGGTCCGGAACACGAACTGCAAAGCACAGCATGTCAGATAAGCCACAGGTTTATACCGGATTTCAGAGTATTGACTGGTCTCCGCCGCCTTGGGCAGCTTATGCAATTTCTGGTATATTTGGACACTTTGTTAATCACGTGTATGCCTAAAATTCTGAGGAAAAAAAAAATAAAAGCAGATTGCATGCACTGACGTCACTCAGTGAACATGGAAATACATGCAGTCGTGCGCCTCAGACCCACAAGATGTGGCGGTTGTAACCTGCTTTTGTTTTTCATAATATCGAGGCCTCAAACAGACTGACTGCCCTGCCCATCTCTCTCTGAAACAAACTTTAATCATATTATATTTGCAGAAATTGCCTTACTGGCAGACCGGCTGACTTAACAGGACAAAGTGTTTATAGAAAAAGGGCAAAAGCCCATGAATGATGATGAATGATATGCTGACATCTGTGTGAGGAGGATAAACCCCCCTCATGCCCTCTCGTGCCTCCTTTATAGGATTACTGATGTTTTGAACTCATTCCATAGTAACAGAAACCACAGTCACCAAGACATACTGGTCGGCCCCGTTCCCAGGCATGAGCACACACGCACACACACACGTGCACGCACGCACACACACAGTCCACATCTTAATATCTTTATGGGGACTCTATTCACTTCTATGGGCATAACTGTATTTCCAGCAATGACGACCTTAATCCCCACCCAGCCCTAATCCTAACCATAAGTAACCAAACAAAATACAAGACTTCCGGCATTATTAGTGTTCTGACTGCAACCACAGATTTTTATAAAACCGATGTTTAAAAGTTACAGGTTTTTAATCACATTGTGGGGAAATTTAGTCCCCACTATGTAATAATTACAAAAACGTGCACACACACACACACACACACACGGCAGAAAGTCAAGCTTGAAAACTCAGAGACATACATTTGCAGTCAGCACCACACTTACACATTCGCAAGGTGAGAGCTGAGCACGTAAATACACACACACACGAGGCAGAGTGCTGCCTCACACCGCTGACTGCTGAACAGGCCAAAACGCCCTGCCAATCAGTTTCCATGACAACCCCATCTCCATCAGAGCAGCTCTCTGCGATGCTCAGCCCCTCCCTGTGCCCCCCGTCTACGCAGAGCGCCCACATTCGTTCCCCGCACAGGCCTCTCTCCTCACAGACAGACTTCCCCAGGATCTACGTTGGGTCCTCGTCGCGCCTTTTCTTGCCGCCAAAGCCCCGTTCATCAAGGCACATAGCCATTCTCCACAGACACACTCCTTCCCAAGTGCTACATGGAGCCTCTTTCTCCCATTTAACTGCATGTTTTCATGCTGTGGGTTTCACTATTCCTGTCTAGATCTGAGGAGAACCTGAGGCGTCTGCTCTTCGCCAGCCGGCGGACTTCCCCGCCATCGCGGAGTAGCTGTCCCCAAGCGCCCTGCCGCATTAACCGCCAAATGCGACTGCATGATGCTGTCGACCTGCACGTGGCGGCTCAGCAGAAACTGCGTGACCATGTGGCGTGACTTCAGAAACCTCACGAGCACGCGGAGCGCGCACGTGCAGCGGAGAGCTTGGTGTGCGACTTCCTTAGTCTCATGCACGTCAAACTGACCTGCTTTGACTTCCTTTGCTTATTGCTATTTGCACACCATCGGAGAATGCTAGCAAAAAGTCATTCATTAACAAAGCAGTGCATTCTGTGTTTGAAACAAATATTCTAAAAAACACTGTTTTACAGTGAGAGATTGGTGTAAACACCATACCTCAAAGGCCTACATTCAGCCAACTTAGGTACAAGTGCAGCTAGGGGGAGCTTCCAATGAATGACTATTAACAAGTGCAAGTCAGCATCAGAGTGAGAGCTGTGCAGTGTGGTACAGAGCACTGCGAAAACCGAACAGGAGAGCTATTCAAAAGGTAGAGACAAGTGCAAACATACAACCTTGATGTAGGAGTGCAGGTAGTGGTTCAGGTGATCTTCATGGCACTTAGCGACAATGTGCATCAGAACTCTGCAAAGACCACAGCAAGAACAACAATGACGGCTGATCAGATGTTTTCAGCTGCTTCGGCATATCAGGACATGTAGACCCTGGTCTTTGGCACGGCCAACGGTCAGTGATGCATGAGAGTCAGAGGTGGCGACAGTAACAGGCTGCCGATTCCCTTCATGGCAGTTTTCTTGAGAAGTCACAGTCTAGAGGTTTTAACCTCAACACACTCTGTCGCATGCGACTGTGTAACGGTGAGCGGCTCAAACTGTGAGCCCCACCCCACACCCCCCAAACTCGTGATCAGGCGACTCATGCGGGCAAAGATCTGAGAAGGGAGTCTCGGCGAGACAGAGGGTGACAACAGCGCTGTGATGAGGGGGGAGTGCTGAGGTGCAGAGAAAGGCTGGCCTGCTGTGGAGCTGCGTTTCGTTTTCGTCTCGCTTTTGCAGTCATTCCCGCAGTTTTCAAGGGAGTACGGATCTGTTTTAAGTTTGTCACTAGTTCTGGTTTCAGGGTTTCGGTCACGGATCAGCGGATTCCTGTGTCATTGCGAGAGCGCCACAGAAACGATACTTAGTGACGCAGGCTGTATGGTGCCGGCTGCCGAACCTGCTGGTGGCGCAAGTGACCTCGTCATCGTCGTTCTGGACCAGGACCTTGAACAGCTGGTTGAAGAGTACGGGCAGGAAGCGAATGATTACGTGGATGTGCTCCATGCTCAGCAGGCCCTGTAGGATCAGACGGAGTGCAGAACAGGGCATTACGAGGAGGTCAATAAGGGAGATTTTTAGGTTATGCAATGACTCATGCATATTTCTGATCTACTGTGAAATATTTACAAATTACAAGTGAAAGGAACCCATAACCAAATGTCAAGGGGCAGTGCCTTCGGGAGAAAAGTTTATTAGAAGACCAATTTAATATCCATACTAGCACATGGCACAATTCCAGGGAAGACACTGTTCTATTCCCACAGTCCCAGTGCATGCTGGGATTTTCAATTTGAGACAAGTCAAACAACAGTTTTATCATCTTGTAAACAGTCTGTAGGCTTTGCAAACTACCCCCACGCTTGTAATGTAGGTGATTTTAGGTTAGTGATGGAATAACATAGATTTGCTGTAAGATTTCTTGCGTGAGAGTTTGAAAGCAGAAGGTCACGCCAGATGCATGAGAGCTGGCAACCCTGTATTTGAGCCCCTCTTACCTTCAAGGAGCTGATAAAGTTAGAGGTAGGGGGCTGAGAGAGGTCCGCCTCTCGATTTTGGCACTCCTGGAAGAATCGGTGCAGGTGGGGGTCCTGCAAAAACAATAAGCATGCTGATGGGCTGAGGAGGGGCCTGGGAAGGGGTCCGGGGGGAGGCAGGGGGGCAGTGCCCACCTCACACTCACCTGAGTGTAGACAGTGGACAGCACGTGGGTGCAGACCTTGAATATGGGCTTCCCTCCATCTACCCACTTGATCTCAGGCCCATTATGCTGCGGACACGAAGAGGAGGACATCATGCAGAGTATGAAACCACCAGCATAGCATTTAACGACGCGGGCAAAGCCATAGGAGCCACAAGGCCGGTCCAACTGCCTCCCCAAGCAAAACCCCACTCACTTTTCCTGATCCTGCATCTTTGGTGTTCAGGTAACTCTGGGGCAGCGTGCAGGACACTGGGATGTTGTGCTCCTGGGAAGTTGGCCGGCCTGCCTTCAGGATGGGCAGCCATGCGTACCCCACTACGGCCAAACACGGAAGACCTCAACACACATCCCTAAAGGCATGACAGAAGTTCTAGGTGTCTGGCACTGACCCTCTTTTAGGAAGAGAAATAGGAACTATATATACCAGAGGAGCAAGTCCGTGCCGAGTCTGTGTTATGTGTCTTTTTTTGTGTGTAAAGGTAAAGTTTTGAGATAGAAAACCTCTTCTATGACTATGTCACAATCAGAATTTGCAGTGTAGAGGTATAAGAACTGCAATTTGAAGTGAGATTATTTTAGTTTTTCACCTGGGGTTTCCAAGGCCTCCTTTTTCTTGGCATTGGTCTTGGCGTTAATGTCACACGTGACATGATAGAAGGAGAAGAGCAGGTGGTGTTTGCTGTGGAGTTGGGTGGGCAGCTCGATCTTTATCTGCAGGACAAGCAAAGAATCCCCACATCCCTCATCACCACAAACGTCAACCTCAGTGACCTGAGAGTCCCAGCTCTTAACGCCTCTTTCAGATTAAACTCCATTCCCTTCAAGTAAGACTGACCTCGTCATAGAAGTCCGGATTCTGCGAGTGGTGGAGGACAGTGCAGCAGGCAGCGGTTGTGAAGACTGGACCTCCTGGCTTTCCGTATATACACTGTGACATCAAGCGGAAAGATCAACGTCTTGAAGTATGTTAAGGGGTGAGCAGCAGGGGTTGATGCCTTCATTCTTATGCTTCAAGAATTTGGTTGAAACAGATTTTGTATAAAACAGTAGGAATATAACCTGCAGGGGGTTGGAATGCTCTTCATCAGAGGTGCGGAACTCGACATACACGGCAATATTTCGTGCCTGTCAACGAGATTAGCAACAGAACATGAGCATCGTCTTTATGGGCATTCTATCCTCATGAGAGCAGGTGCTCTTTCAAGTTGCCTTTGGGATGCTGTGAGTTTGGAGTACCTTGGCAAAGCTCTTCTGGCTGTCATACTTGAGATGTCTTGGATAGACGTAGATGTGGTTCTTGTAGACTCTGTAGGGCTGAGAGAATCTGGCTGACTCCTGGACAAACTCTTCCACCTCTACTGTGGGTGGGTGCTTCTCACAGTCCTCAATGGGCTTCACTGGGATGTACGAGGATGTCATGCAGTCTACAGAGTAGTGAACATTTCCAACAGGACATCAGACTCAGTTGAATGCATTGCAGTAGAGGAGATCATTGACTTTCAATTAAAGTCTTATCACTCAAGTTCCAAGTCAAGTACCAAGTCAAAATGTGAGTCTCATGTCAAGGTGGGAGTTGACTTGGCGTTACGCTAAGTCAACAAACCAAAGTCTCAAGTCAAGTCTATAGTCCTAATCTACAAGTCCTTAACCAGTCATAATATAATCATTTTATATAACTTTGTTGTGGCATTACATTAGAAGAAAAAAATACATTCAGACTTGATTAGGACTTGAGACTTTGGTTGGCAGGGCATTTTGGCCTGTTCAGCAGTCAGCAGTGTGAGCCAGCACTCCGCCTGTGTCTGTGTGTGTGAGAGTGAGAGAGAGATTTTAGCTGAGAACTTTGATTTTGAGATTTTGGTTTGTTGACTCAGGGCTTGTGTTAGGCCATCTTGACTCGAGACTTGCCTGTTTTGACTTGGGAGTTGACTTGGAACTTGAGCAGTAACACTTGAGACTCACTTTTTACTTGAAAGTCAATGACTTGTTCCCACTGGGGCTGCTGAACAGGTGTTGACGTCAATATGGTAAATCGACGCATAGTTTTTAAAAAAAATTGTAATACAATTACTTTTATGATCTCCAAAATGCTTCGATTCATAGTAACAAATGATTCGTTTAATATCACTACATAATTATAGGAGTAGATCAAATGATAACAAAACAAAAATGTGGTTTTACAATGTGCAAAGTGTGATGGCAGACCACAGCGGCAGCTGCGTTACGCATGAGCACCTGAAGAGGAAACACACAGGAGCGATTCGAGAGGATGGACCGCCAGCGTAGGCAAAACCACCTTAAGTGTTGTCTATTCATGTTTATTAAATTAGCATTAGAACAGAGAGCTTTTTAATATCGTTTGTCCTTGTAGCTGCTACATACACTCATTATTAAAGCCATAAAGTTGTCTCTCTGCTACATTAGAATCTTCATTAAATAAGTGTTTATGAAAATGTTAAGGTTAAAATCTGGGGGGTTTTTCTACGCTGATTAACGGTGCTGGAGTGTGTTTGTGCATGTTGGACTTGCTGGGACCAGTGTTGTTATCGTAAACTAAAACTGAAATGAAAACAAACAAATTTGTGACGTGAAATAAAAATGAAAACCATATTTTTTAAACAAATGAAATAAATAAAATGCAGGACTTTATAATCCACTAACCGAATATATTAAAACACGAGGATACAGCAAATCTATATGGACGACAAACGTTTGGGAATCGCAATACGCATCTCAATATTCTAGGCATGCTACTGATCTGCTTGTGGAAATGTGGGCAAAATGAATGCCCATATTGTGGTGAAAAGCCGATGTACATTATCTAAAGCCCAGCAATGGCATTGCAGCAGACATTAATAATATATGCTATACATGGCAGTTTAAGGTTCAGTATATTTAGTTAGAGTTTGGGTTTGTCATGCATTAGTCATTTTATATATTGTGCCTCACATGTGTTACAGGGATGCAACAGATAATGTGCGCTGGGTGGGTGAGGTCCCATCAAGGCTGGGGAGGACATCTTAAGTAGTTCTTTTGGTTGCTGGTTCATAAACGAGGTGGACGTGTATCCTCACTTGTGAGAAACTGTCCGACTTTTTCTTCCAATTTCTACAGCATGCTGGTTCGTTGTTAAAATTAAGCAGTCAAGTTGATTTTTCTGAAGGAAAATTAATTGCTTAGATCAGTCGACCAATTGATAAAATGGTCGATAGATTAATCTATAGAAAAACAGTCGTTAGTGGCAGCCACAGACCCCACCTCTGCCATGCAGCCTATTGCTGCCCTAGAGGCCTGAAAGAAGAGGCTTGGTTCTCTGCCAGGGTCCCTGTCCTGCCCCTCACTGCATACAGGTCACGCTGAACCAATGCAAAGCCTTGGCCAGCCTCTTACTGCTGGCACACCGTAACCTGCAGGCCTCTGAAAAACCGGCCAAGACATACTGGGCAAAACCCAAGTGAGAGGCGACACAAACCAGAGGGACAGGAGTTTGCATCGGGTCACCCTGCACTGAACACCAGCAAACCCCAAACATAATACTCCACCTGAGCCTGGTGTAGCCTTCGCTATTTTAGGACTTGGGACAGCGTCTGGTGGCTGACCTGTCTTCGCAGGCACCCATTATATTTAACGTTATAATGACATTATAATTAGCAACAGTGTCACGACGCCACATTCAAATGTCCTGGAGATGCAAAGCAGGTGTTAGTATAGGCAGCAGCAGATGAACAAGTAACCACATTCTTACAATGCCTGTGAGACAGGCACAAGGCTCCATGCCAGCTGAAAGGGCTGCAATTAGCATTACCGCAAGCGGCCAATGGGCTTCCTCATCCTTTTCATTAAAAGCCTATCGGGGTACTGATCTCTCCTCTTTCGCTCGCATACTTCCCTTGCTGAACCATTTGCTTTCATTATCCCTCCATCACTCTCCAGCTCGAAAGCACAATTATCTTAATGCCCTCCTTCCTTTGCGTGATCTTTCCCAATGATGCCTCATTTTCTATACACCCACTTCTCTGGAAAAGACAGAGCAGCCCTTCTTGTACTATGGAGGACATTGTTGCTGGGCGGACACAGGACTCCCGAGTGACCAAACACTGTCTGAATAGGTAGAGCACACTTGTCACATGCACAAAGACCCCCATAAACCATCCTGAAGATGCCCAGATTCAGGGGACAGATGCAGAGGGATAGAGAGGGAGACTTACTGGGATGTTCCATGGGTACACAATCCACATCGATGTTGAGGGTTCCTGGGATGGTTTGCAGCTTGCTGGTCTTCTCTGCCCTGTGGAGACACCATTCAGTGAATCCAGGAGCACTGAACCAACTCTGAAGCAGATGGAGGGACGACTCCCGGATCTCCATGGGAAAAGGATTTTCACGCCGTACCTCCTGTACTCGGAGATGAGCTTGATCAGGTCATCTGTGGAGATCTTGTTGCTCTCCTGCTTGAAGAGTGGGGAGAAGCGGGATTCCCTGTCCACAGTGCCATGATTGTCTTTGAATGCAGGCCTAGGATGGGAGAGAAATCCTAAGACTCTAAGACCCAGGGGACATCCTCTACCATATGCTGTCATGTGACAGGAAGCTCTCCGCACATATCAGAAATATTCCCAGCCACTATGGTACAGTCAGGACTGTGAAGTTAAGGTGTCTGTCTCATAAAACCTGCCCCAATCGCTGCAGGGCTTTCCGGTCGTGTTAAACACGGTAATAAAGAGGCCCCCCCCATATCACACTTACCTCACTGACCAGCCGAAGGGCATTCTGTATTTCCCAAGTTTACTACAGAACTGCTTGTTGGATTTCAGCATTTTCTGAACGGTCTGTGCAGATATTTGGAGACAAAATGGGAAATGAGATGCATGTTACTACGCCACGGCGAACGCACTCAGGCTTACGGCGCCGGCATTGCCGGAAGTGGGCCCGGCGCTGGAGCTCAAATCAGGCCAGGCGCTAAGGCTGCCAGAGACTGTCTGATGCCTTCTGTTCGCTAACTTAAGCTCAGGAACGACAGCCAAGTTTATGAATTCCATGGTGGGGGAGGGGGGGGGGAAATTCTGCTCTTTTTGAAAAAATTGATTAGAAAACCATCTGGATTCAGAATTACTGAGGATTCAAGCTTTTTAACCCCTGGAATTTCTGCTTGGTGTACCAGTGCATTTCCGTATCAAAAATTTGTTTAAATAAATCCAATTTACATCTACAGGATTTTTTTTTCTACCTTTTTCCACATGAAAAGATACTGAAAAATGCGCAAGAGAAAGGCGTCATTTTGCCATGTAAATATATTCATGTAGCTGTATTTACGTAGACATATTACACAAAACAGCTGATGTTGCTTAGCAAATAGCTGCTTGGGAAACTGCGTAATGGCGAGTGTGTTCATGTTCAGTGATGCGCATCACCTTGCTGGAGTCTGTGCTCTTTATGTAAGGCTCCGCCCCACTGGTGATGTTTCCCATCAGCACCTTCTCCACCCGGGCCAGCAGCACGATGTCAGTGTGGGGATTCGTCACCGAGAAGATGGCCTGATTCACATGCATGCGTGAGAATGGGCACACGCGTGCATACATAAACGCACGCAGCTGCGCAGCCGGACACACTCAAGTGTGCAGACGCACGTACGTACAGACGGACAGATACAGAGTATAGACGGATGTACAAATGACAGACCCATAGACACGTAGATCTATACAGACACAGAGAGACAAACCAACAGGAACAGACACCCCCAGAAATAGTGTAAATGATTAGACACCCCCTCTCGGCCGCTGAGGATACCTCCCCTCCACCTCGCAGGCCCAGAGGCCAACTGTCCCTCTCAGGCTTCCGTACCTGCTTGGGGTAGCACAGCCAACTGTCCAGATCCGGAGTCAGCTGATAGGCACCGGGCCTGGTGTCCGTGGGTGAGCCCAGGCCGTTTTCCTGCGCGGCGCCGGGGTTCCCCGGGACACCGGAGGTCCCAGAACCGACGAGCATCTGCCTCACGGCCTCGTGGTTCATGTCCACATGGAAGTCGGCTGACACTTTGCGGCCCTCACGCACATCGAGGAGCGCCACTGTCACAAAGAAGGGCTCGAT
>JAODJX010000130.1:412039-422607 GCA_026776945.1 Isichthys henryi | reverse complement strand
CCCCCCGCGGCACCCGCCCCCACCTCCCCCCCCCCCTTTGGACCTTTAGTGGTTTGTGGTGTCCTGGGGGGGGGGGGGGAGATAAAGGTGGTGAGACTCCCTGCAGAGGCTGGACATTCTTCATGTGAAATGTCAGAAACATTTTATCAGTCTATTCATTTATCCAGAATGGCTGAGCTGGCTGCAGGACTCATCACAGAAGCCTAACTGAAGGGGGCGCTGGACTCTGGTTCACCCGGGTTCGACCCTGACCTCGTCCTTGTCCACCTCCTCGTGGTCGATCTCGAAGGAGTGACTCGGCAGCTTCTCAGGTTTGAGCTGCTTCCTGTGGGGAGGGGGTAGGGGAATAGTCACGCTACATAACTCGGATACGTTGGGGCGGGGGGCTGTCTCATCTGAGGAGGCGGCATGCAACCCCCCCCGGCTGGTGTGTGCTGATCCGTGTTGTGTTTGTGGTTGTTTGTGGCTGGTCGTTTGACCGTTTTTATATCACTCTGCCATCGCATCTCCAGGGTTCCCCAAAGCCCAGCCCCCGAAATCACTACCCCCCCATTGTCTGCCAATTGCACGATGGCTGATCTGCAAGCCTTTTGAGGAGGAATCCCACGCCTGGTCAGCTTTTACGAGGCTGGCCGACACCTACGGCGCCTCTTGTGACATGTCTGGGGGGGAGGGGGCAAATTGGATGGATGGCGAGAGCTTCCCTCCCCCATGTGGTGCTGTGCTAGGCCAGTTAGGGGTAAGGACCCTTCTACAAGTCGCTTTCAAAGCAGGAAGTTAACCTGTGAGCCAGTGGGTGACAGGTGGAACGTTCAAATTCAGAAAGTACAAATTCAGACCAAGATTTTCTTTCAACCAACCAGTTGAGTATGAAGAATCACCAAAGAGGGCTGGGTGTCACTGCAGCCCAAGGGTTCTCAGGCCGTACGACCATTGCGCCTGAGGATGACATGCAGGGACGGTGGGCTCAGCACGGTGCCTATTTGTGTCACTGCTACGTAGCTATCCCAGAGCCTTAACTCAGGAGCCACACACCGGGGCCCCACCTCGCCCACAGGGGAGATTCCTCCAGATATCTCCTGACATCGGTTTATCTCTTTGGCTGAAAGCTGAATGGAGACCAGACAACGCACTTCCTGGTTTGGAGGGGTGAACCTCAGGTCCCTTGGCGGATGACCGAGAAGGGCCGTGTTCGCTCTCAAGGGCCGGCCCCATTCGGTACTTACTTTGGCAGCTGTCGATAGTCCCCCCCGTAGACCTCGGACGTGTAGCTGACCACGTGGAGAGGGGAGTTGTAGTAGCTGCATGCCTACAAGAGGAAGCAGGACTACAGTCATTAAACCTCCCCAGAACTGCAGCATCAGTAACTATCGCTACCCACAGAAAAAACACCCAGGCATCCTACAGCCATTACAGATATTTTCTGACAGCTACGCTCCCCCTAAAAAAGCAGGTGAGGTCACCGCATTTCACAAAGCCCCTGAACGCCCCCCCACCAGGCACGCTAGATATAGCCGGCGTGCATTTTTGGGGCCTACGCTGGACAGGGCGGCCCTGTCATTGTGGAGTGTGATAACGTGTAATTACACGCAGGGGCGGCCAGGGAGGCAGACAGAACTGGAAAGGGATTAATTAACAGAGAAACAGAAACAGGCCAGGGGGGTGGTGAGATAAGCAAGTCCTGTTACTGTTTTATGACTGTACTCACGATGAAGGGAGATCTGGAAGTCCCTCCCCCATCCGATATGGTATCGATCCTGCCCCAGGATCACATGGGGGGCCCAGGGGTCGATATAGTGAACTATGAATAGGCTTTGCAGAGCGTACAGGGTCTCTTAGTGGTTCAGCCCCCCCACCCCCACCCCCTTGTCAATAATGGACTAATGGAGTCCCCTGATCAAGATCGACTTACAGCAGCCCAGATACCCACCTACCGGGTCTCCCAGTGGAAATTAAATGTGTGAGCCCCCGCCCCCCCCATGTACCCACCTGTCTGACCAGCAGACTGGCTGCCTTCTCTGCCCCTGCAGGCACTGTGGAGTGTGATGTCTGGCTCTCCAGGGGCACCGTGGACACCTGGTGGGGTGGAGAAGGGAAAGCGTGAGCAGGACACTGATGAAGGCCGTGCACCATTTTTACACGCGGAGCACGCTGCACGCACCCCCCCCCACGCCGTCATTCACGCCAGGCAGCAAGACGCGACTTCAGCTCTCCCTCAATAACAGCATCCGGCTTCCTAGAACGTATAAGTCTCATTTTCGGGAATCCGACACAGCGATGAAAAATAAGACATTTTAGCATAAGGAGGATAAAAGACACTTTAACAATGTTAAAGCCCCGTAAGTAGGAGGGGATGGCAGAGGCCGCGGCATTAAAAGGCACCTGATACGCCGCTCGTTCTGATTCATACCCCCGCGGCGGGGCACTCAGAGAGCATTAAAAAAATACCTCAGGCAAATTACATTTGTGCATTACTGAGCGAGCCCTAGGAGTGTCCTGGTCTGGCCACGCAGAATCACCGCTTCACGCATCCCCACTTAAGGTCATCTGTGCTTTAACAGACAACTTAACTCCCTAATTAAGTAGCCGGGGTCGGATTTGGGAGATGGGTCACTCGGGGGAATTGAAAAGGGAACATGTGAAAATGTCAAATTACTTTTCGTTGTCCAAGTTTGCTCACAAACATAGAGGCCGTGGGGTAAAAGACACGGAAAGGCGCTTGTGTTTTTTAAAGGAGGTGTGAAGTTCATTTCCAAGCGGCGGTTCTTGTTCCAGCTGCTCACGCTGGCTCTGCTTCCGCTTCAGCGCCTCACTCTGAGCCTTTGGGGTCCACCGAATGCCACTCAGATGCAGGGGCAGGGACCGGCATCATGGCTCGCCATAGTAACTGGGCGTCATGGAAACGGTCTGCGTTACGGAGGGCGTCAGAGCCAGACCCCACGGTCCAGAAGGATTTACTGCTGGCTTTCTATGTGGCCGGCCTGGCGCAGAGAGCCCCGCTTCCACTGGTGGGGGGGGGGGGGGGGGTTGGCTAGGTTCTGCATGGGGTCCCACAATGGGAGACAGCAGGTCGAGCTGCTGCATATGCTGGCTTCCTCTGTGCTGCTCTTCCTCTTCAGAGAGCTGCACGACTCAGTGGGTCACATCCTATTTCTGCCCCGGCCGTCAACATCCGAGCTGACTCTCACTTCCACCCCCGACCACCGCCCCGGAGCCGTGCTGCAGAGGCGTCTTTCAGGCAGCTTCTGAAGCGTGCCCTAGTGTGTGCGAGTGTGCGTGTGTAGGGATAGATTGTGACCGTGGCCTGTCACTGTGACCCTGAACGTAGAGCTGGTGAGTTTATGCAAACTCAGCAGACAAGAGCCCAAAAAGTCATCTGATGATTTAATTACAGCGATGAGCATTTTGCTGCAAACTTAAAAGTCAAGCACGCCCCTACCCATCCACGGCAGCCACACAGTCGCCTTTGTCTGATTTACAGAAGTAAGTCTGACCCAGGGAGGCCTTAAACTGACCAATCAGCTTGTGAGACACTCCACGGCTCCCCCACAAGCCCCCACGCGGCCCCAGGGCTGGCCTGACTAAATATGGGTACACTGCAGGGCGTTTGGATCCCGCTAGGGAAATTTCTGTTGTACCTAAACACCCAGCACTACCACTGTATGACCACTCAAAGGCCTTCCTGTCTCAACCATGTGCCGATGAAAGGGACAGTTAAAAACAGAGAGAGAGAGAGAAAAGATTCAGACAAACAGGCACACAGACTGGCAGGTCAGGTGGTCCGGAAAAGCAGCTAATTGCTGCCCTGACAGAGGGGTAGCAACGTATTGTCCAGTGCGCGTGCAGACGCTCTCACACACGCATACAAACGCACCGTGAAATCATCATCGGGGAAGAGAATCAGGTCTCCCAGGGAGTCCTCCTTCAGCTCGCCGTCCAGCTCAGAGATGACAGCCTCGTAGTCCAGAGGCTCAATCAGTTTTGCCTTCTCCTGCTGCAGAAAACAGATGCAAAAACCCCATCAAACGACTGCACCCACACGGGGCCACATGCCTTCCGCCCTGCGTGTCGGGGTGCTCGGCTGAACGGGGCGCCTGAACGCCGTCTGCTGCAGCTCTGTGCTCAGTCCCACCTTAAGCCGCTTCCATCATCATAGCTGGTGGCTGTTTGCTCGCAGGAGGAAAATCATGCCATTAAAATGTGCAGAGAATTTACAGCTTGCAGTTACATGGGATAATCATATTAGACCTTAATAACAGGAAATATCTGCCAGTCCTGTAAATTAGAACAGTTTAAACACGGTAAATGACACCGAAACAGACAGGCGCACAGAACATGAGACAGTTTGAGTAAATGTTTGGCATAAAGCACAGTCTACATGGCAGCAAGATGCTATCAAACACAGAGATCAAAGGTCACCTTCGGCTGCCAGTCACAGGCTCTGTCTTGTACCATGTGGAGGTGTGTGTGGGGGGGGGGGGTTTCTCATGGGAGGAGGGGGGTTTCCCCGGGCCCCTTATTGCTGCCCCAAACTGCAGTTCCACAAGACCCCCACCCCCTGCCACAAAAACAGGGCTTGTAAAAGTCTTAAGAAGGAACCACCCCCCGCACAGAGATGACGATAACGAAGAGAGCAGGAACCGCAGCACCGCCCAGCAGTGTCATCCTGCTACGGGGTCTCTTGGTACTTTCCATGGGGACAGGAGTGGAAAAGCTCTGAGGCTAAACGCAGACACACGGCCGCTATGAGCACACATGCCAAGACACGCCTGCTTGGGCTGCTTGTGCTCACAGGGGTGCGGGGGGGGGGGGGGGTGTCAATGGACAATGGAGATTAATATTCAGGGCTGACACTCACACGCTGGCCGGAGCACATGACTGCACTCGACACACCCCAGGTCAGGATGTGAACCACGGTCACTGCACTCGACTAGCAGAGGCTTATGCGGGAAACCCCTCCCACAATGCAACTGCAATTACCTCCAATGAGGGACACCCCCCACAGCTTACTGTAAATATGCTCAGTGAAGGACACAGTGTTACAGTAACACCCCTTAATAAGGGACACCCCCCACAACATAACAGTAAAGGCTCATATTGATGGATCCCCCCACAACAGCGTTACAGTAATGGCCCTTAATGAAGCCCGCCCCCCCAATAGGAGAATGCAGTTGCTAAGGGTAATTAAGGATTCACTAATCTTGATTAATTTCATTTTGTATTCGATATCTGTCACACCCTTTGGGACTGTGACACCATGGGGTCTCACTTCGGCTTCTCTGCCCTCAGAACCTGCCCCTTCAGCGCCATGCTAGCACTGCCTGACATTCTCCCCCAGGTAAATACGCCACACCGCTCCCCCAAATGGGTGCTACATTCTCCCAGATGCCAAGCAGACCATCCTGGGCCATCATGGCTTCAGTCTGGTGGCCCGTTACTCTCAGCGACGCTTAGATGATGTCACTGGTGCTATTTTCTGCTGCAGGAAGTTTCAATGCGAGCACACTGAACGCCTGCCTCTCTTGAGGTTGTGTTCATCCGCTCTGCAGGTGGCAGGCATAGGAACACGCACAAACAGCAGCGGGCAGCAAGGAGGAAACATCACTGCCACACGGCGTGGGGGACAGGCACTCCCGCAGCCAGGAAACATCAACCAGTTAAAATGTCTGTGCGAGTCCGACCGTCTGAAATGAACTGTTCTTGGTTCCCGGTGCCGATTAGCCACTGCCACACAGGTGCTCACAAACTGCACCTGACCCCACTGCGTTACTGCGCAGCCCCAGCCCGTCTTACGAGCGCCTCTAAATCATAACAGCGTTTCGGCGTTGCCAGTCACACGCGGGGGGAGGGCGAGGCGGCAGACGGACAAGTAGGAGAGCTGAAGCGAGGGACAGAAAGAGGAGGGAGGAGGAGGAGAGAGAGAGAGAGAGGGAGCTGTGGAGGACAAGAGCCAGGAGCCGGCGAAGCGGGCAGAGGCAGAGGGGGCGCTGGGTACGTACGCAGCTCAGTCGGCTGAAGTTGGCCCGCGTGCGTTTGCCCTTGGTCTTCTTGCGAAAAGTGATCTTGCTCCTGAAGCTCATGCTGGCCACCAAGGTCATGGGCTGACAGACAGACGTCGGACGGACAGACGAGCACGACCTGCCTCGGCGACGGCACACAGAAGTTCCATGTGACTTAGCACCACAAGCAGCAAAGAGGAAGTCCTCTGACAGGGCGCTGATGTCACCGCTGAGGGGGGGGAGGGGCAGCCAAAACCAGTCTCACTCCAAGCCCCCTCTTTCTGCTTCCATCCACAACCCCCCCACTCCCCCCGCCCCCCACAGGGTGATTTATACACGCTTTTATTTGCACAGGCAGAAGCAGGAACGGCAGGCAGACATGCCCTCCCCCACCCCAATCACCTGCTGCTACCTAACTTCTGTAAAACTGACACAGGAAGTGCATGATATACGCAGTCAGAGTGCGCTGGCTTGTGGTCGAACTCGTTTTATACATTCGATCCTCTGCTCTGCATCCTTGCCTTCTCCACCTTGCTCCCCAAACCTCACCCACTACCTCTGCGCCTGTCTCCTGCTCCGACACAGGGCCCAAAATCCAGTTTTTATCTGTTATTATGTATGTCAGTTGACCCACCGTCTCAAAATGTGAGGTATAAATACTCAGTCTGAAAATAAGAGATGATACATTTACAGAAGCCCATCTGAGTGTGTGGTCATCATACATTGTGGTGTCGCATACATACAGAGATCGCCCCCCCACTTCCTGCCTGACAGATATCAAAGCCTCCCATGTCGGCTCAGCCCTGAACCAATACCCAGCTGCTGTACAGTGTTCTGAACCATCACTTGAAGGGGGGGATATAGGGAAACCCAATGACACAACCCAACATTCTCCAGATGAGAGACAAGAGGCAGCGACGAGGCACATACATCAACTCCCGCTGTCGTTTTAAAGGAAAAAGTATTTTTCCTTGATTTGCAGAACGGAGATCTTTAAAACCCAGCGGCAGTTACACAAGGAAGGAACCAGTGAACCAAAGGCAGGACTCAGTACAGGACAAGCGCTAATCCCCATAGGGGCTGACAGGATTTAAATGGCCTTTTCCTGGTTATATAAGTATTCATTTTAACCCTACTGATCTTCATTAAGAAATAAAAACTTTTCCGTTCCAGATCCATCTATCTGGACAGCACTGGAGTCCCATTAATTCAGCCCAGTCACACATAGAATCGTTTTGACCTATGACGCCCAATCCTTAAAACTGACTGCACCTCCCATAGGCTCCTTGGACGTACACTGTAGGAATCTCCCAACTGTCACTGAACCGCCAAGGTGACACCCCCACAGTGTGGTCAGAACAATCTTAGAGATACGAACTCAGAACACCCTCTGTGGCCAGAGGATGATTCGGGGGAAATTGGACACCAAAGAACAGATAAAGAAATACTGGAGAATTTACATGCACGCCTACAGATAATCTATCCGAAACCGAGGATCTTCAGTCTTCAATCTGAGGCCGCGTCTCACTCTCACCCCCCAACAGAATTTTAACAGGTCAGCAATGCCGTCGGCACTCTAGGAGGGGGGGGGGGGCACAGTCTCTCCTCAAGCCCAAGTCTCTCCCAGGTGCCGTGTCTCGCTGCTGTCTCAGTAAAATCTCTCAATCTTAAAAACAATCATTAAAAATTCCTTTCCCTTTTCTACACACGGAGACTCTGCATGTTAATGTTGTTTTGACAGTCTCCTATTAAAATGCTTATCACACAGGATTTTGTTCATATTAGCTGTGTGACTTATGTTACACACCTACAAATCTGTGAGCGTTTGGCCTCTACCTAGATTGGCTTCCTCCTGTTGACCAGCTCATTACCTCCATCATCTGCCCTCCTTCCTAATTAACACACCCCGTATGTCACAACCCCCCCGCCCCCCTGGCACTGCTGGCCTGGCGTCTGCTCACAGCGGTGCTGAGTCAGTATCGGTATCGACAGGCCAGCCACTAATTAGTAATGGCTTGGATTAAAATGGGAGGCGGAGAGCACCTAAGACAGCAAAAAGGGGGGGCGGGGTAGGGTGGACCTTCTGTAACTATGGGGGGGGCAAAAGGATGCCAGTGCCACCCTTGACTAGGGCTTAAGGATTCTGGGTAGAGATGCATTATATATTGATTTATATATCATTAAAAATCATGACTTTGGCATCAGGCCGATGTGTCAATCTTGGTCAAAACTGCAGCCCGATATTTCAACTTTATCAATATTCAAAGTCAGCAGCACAAGACTTAAAGACATAACTACTGAAATAACGCAGACGACTGCATCGGACAATCAGCCATTTTCCGCAGTGGGGGACGGGGGATTTCGTCAGCTTATTCAGCACGTATAAGAAGCCTCACAGAACACGCCGGAGACACGTTTATTATTAAATCTGGCTCAAAGATCATTTGCCACAGAATATAAAAAAGAAATTTCATTCCGCTCATCTGTGTCCACTAGTTTCTCCACCAGAAACGAAACCCCCCCCCCCAGTTTGGCAAGTCCACATAGATTAATTGATTATTGATATTAGTATCGGAGATATGAGATAAAAAAGATATCAGTCAATATTTCCACATCGGTGCACTACTAACATATGATTTATACAGAAACAGGCCTGTAACATCAGCTTTGCAATAAAAAAATTGACACACCACTGGTTTTAAAAAAATAATTCATTTCCAAATTAGCATGATTTGGAAATGCTAAACAAGCTCAAACCTTGCCTGTTCTTTATAACAACAGCTTTTCTGCCCTCTTCCTGCCACGTGGTGTAAGGCAGACCCATCATTTGTCGATACACGACTATGAATCAAGATTGCGATTAAAAGCGATTAATCACACAGCCTCAGCCCTGACCCATTACCAGAGACAGCTGCCTGGGTATCTGCGGCACGTTGACTGGGAAGCCAGTGGCGTCACAAAAAAGAGCCTCACTGGGACAGGCCAGGCTTTATTTTCACTCTAAAACAGGGGTGTCAAACTCTAGTCCTGGAAGGCCGGAGTCCTGCACATTTTTGGGTTTCCCCTCATTTAACACACCCGATTCAACTCCTTGTGCTAATTACCACACAGCTCTTGAGCTGAATCCTTTGTGATGGAACAGCTTCACCCCCAGGGGTGGCACTTCTAGCCCAGAAATCAATGCTTACTGCTTTTTCCACTGACATTTTCCATTCAAACCGAGAGGCAGCAAAAACACGCTATGGTCCTGTCGGAAAAACATACAGATATGGGACGGCCTATTTTTTTTTTATTATTAAAAACACACAAGGAAAAAAAAAAAAAACTGGCAGCCGTCTAGGACAGGAAATGACGACGGGGTGATGCTGGCAAGCCAAGTATTTCAGGGACGTGTCTAACGAGAGTCGCCCAAAAAAAAATTATGGACCCTGTCACCGTTTGGCTGGGGGAGATTCCAGAAAAAGCCCCAGGGGTAGTGCAGGTTTGTCTGGCAGAAGGACGAAGGCCAGGAGGACGTGGTTCGGGGGGATTCCGGGCCCTCGCTGTCCTGTCACGGTTGCGGCGGAAGCGAGCGGACAAAAAGCAGAATGGTAGCACCGTAGCGACTGGAAAACAGAGGAGCGTTTTACCCTGGACTTTACCCTCCGAACCAGGAGCAGGATACATCACAAGAAAACATGTTTAAGGGCAGCAGGGAGGGGAGGAACATAAAGAAAGAACGAAGCAGAGTGAGGAATTGGAAGAAAGGAGAGAGGGAGAGAATGAGTGAGGGGGCGAAAGGAAAAGGGAAATGAGGAAAGAGCGAGAGAGAAAAGAGAGGTGAAGGGTAGGACGGGCACTAGGGGAGGAGTGTGCCAAGATCAGAGCTTCCCACAGGGGCCACTCACTGCCATGTCCACCTCGCACCTGTAGGAGGCGGGGCTCTTCCAGGGCTGCGATCCAAGTGGACCCAAGCCTGCGCCACGGACACGTGGGTGGGGAGGGGTATTGGGAGAAGGGGGGGTGGGGACTGGCACACAGGTGCGCTGCTATGGTAATAAGACGGGGCATAATTACAAACCCCCCGGCAGTGAGACAGCTGGCTGTCTGGGGCGTCCTCTGGCGTCTGTGAACGAGACTCGGAAAGGGTCTCTGTGCATTGCAGGCTGGGCCTCACACACCCTGCTCAGCTCGGCCTTCTGGGAAAATCAGCCCACAGACCCACTTTACAAACCAGTAACAGTCAGATTAACTTCGGACGAGTTTCTAACCCTGTCTCTAGTCTCAGCCCACACACGCCCCCAGAGCGCAGCATACCTGCTGAGGTGCGTGTGCAGCTCGCATCAACCTGGGAGGGGGGTGACAAAGTAACCAGACAAAGCCGACGTATTCCCCCCCCCCCCCCCACACCCTCCCAGCGGGCCAGTTCAGCAGCCCAGTCAGGACAAACAGCGTCCTTTTCCCACACAGGCTCAATTCCGGGGGGGGGGGGGGCCCGGCCCCGGGGGGGGGGGGGGGGGGGGGGGGGGGGGGGCGGCGGCGGCGCGCGGGCCCCCCGGCCGGGGGGGGGGGGGGGGGGGGGGGGTGTGG